>CM029021.1:144667196-144875155 GCA_016801055.1 Panax notoginseng
TTTGGATGAAGAAAACGACAAAAAAAAGTGGTTTATAAATAACGGCGTAGTTATTACCGTTAATACTGTTGAATACCCAGTGGTTAAAACACAGTAATACGCGTTGTTGCACAGTAGCACACGGTATTGCACCAATTATTGATTCTTACGTAAGAAGGCACTACTCAATAATTGTTACAGTAATTACTGTTCAATATTGTATTTTATTGATTCAATAATTGCTGCGTTGATATTTTATATTACTGTTGTTTTAATAATTGTCACTACACAGTATTTTCTATTATCGGAATAATAATTCATATTATCTGAATAATATTATTAAATAACATTATTGGCAATGTCTAGAAAGTTCTGTCTAAGGAGAGGTTTGGTCATCTAATTGCGCGCCAGTAAGGAGTGATCCTTATTGGAAAGCCCCCTCTTTCCTGGAACGGCCTGGTTGCCAGTACTGTGGTTCTGTAATATTATTTGTGTATAATTAATTATTGATTTATATGATGAGCAAAATATTGATTTTATGTGGATATAGATGGAGAAAATTTTTTAATGTGACAATTGTTGAAAATTAATAATTTATCTTTTTCTGATAAAATAATTCATTTAAATATATTATTTTAATAATATATTGATGATGATATTTTTACAATGAATGTGGGATATATGAGTATATGAGGAGGAAGAGTATTTTTGTGACATTAAATGATTAACACATGTTTTGTGTGTTGGTGGACACAATTCTTGACCGAAAATTTATTATTGATTGTAAATCGTCCGTTTATGGATTTCGGTCAATTTCTGTTTGGAATTTGGAAAAACTTTCTTCTGCAAAGTTGTAGAGAATTGAATTTTCTATAAAAACTCGCGAGATTCGAATTTTCTGATAAAAGGCTATTTATTATGAATTATTGAAGTTCCGAAGTTCCGAAATAATTGATTTTTGGAGTTTAAAATGTTTTTTTTAAGAAAAACGTTTTTTGTTGCAATGAGTGGCTCACATGTGTTATACATGATCTGAAATCAGATTTCTTAGGTGGCTTGACAATTTTATAAATATAATATTATTATATTCAATTTTCTGCTTTGGTGTTCTAAGCATTTTCCTATAAATAGGGTGCTTAGGTTAGAATTAAAAATCACACCAGAAACTGAAGTTTTTCTCTCTATTTCTCTCTCTATATATCGAGCGTATTCTTGTGAGTATTTTGATATCTTGAGTGTTGCTATACGGTGCAAGTTCATTCAGCGTTATTCCAGTCAGAAGTACTGCTCTTTTGAGGTAAGGGATTGTAAGGGATTGTAAGGGATAGTAAGGGATGTTATTTCTTCTTAAATGATATTATTTTCTCAATATCATTATTCCGAAGTATTAATATGAACTTTTTATCAATTTGAACTTTTCATGTCGGAATTACTATTCATGAGTTACTATTCATGAGTTACTATTCATGAGTTACTATTCACGAGTTACTATTCACCGAAAAATAAAATTTTCTTCTTTTCGTCCAAAATATCTATTCTGGATGCTAGCTTTGATTGTATCCATGTTTTGATCATTCTTGAATTTTACTCCACTATGATTATTTATGAGGTATTTTTGACATGGAATAGCTGAAATACGAATCCTTAATATTTATTATTTTGTTTCACTGGATTCGTTTCCTTTGAAATATTTTTCATCATCCTCAGTCCTAAATGATGATATAATTGAATATCTTTGGCCTGTAGTGCAAAGATTGATGATTTCTGATGAATATCTTTGGCCCGTAGTGCAAAGATGAACATGTGTTGAGATGAACATGATCGACTGGTGATACAAATGAATATCTTTGGCCTGTAGTGCAAAGATGAATATTTGATTAAAGATGGTTATTGATTGTTGTTACAGGGATAAAATATTGATGATGGACTTTTAAATCTTAGAAGATAGTAGAACTCATTCTCTACTTGACTCTTCTAATGGTTTGCTGTTTCCGCTGCAGTTATTGATTTAAAACTTGTTGTCTATTGTATTCTATTAGATTTTTCCCTGTTGAAGACTAACGATAATTTGTTGTATATTATCTTAGTCATAATATTCTTTACTGGGCTAGTTGAGCTCATCCTTTTCCTTGTTGTTCCATTTTCTTCTCAGGAGGCGAGAATGTAGCGAGTACTAGTCGGGGTGTGGAATGATGGTTCAAGACAGTTATTTTAGTAGTCCTCACTATTTTGTAAAATAGTGTATCAATAAGTATAATGAGTACTTAATTGAGTATGAATACTGTCTAGATGACAATATTTGTATTTAAACTCACAGTATATGTGTTGTCGTATTTTGCACGACAAATATATTAATAAAGTTGTAGTTGTTTCTGTACCATGTATTTGGCGACTCAGAATGGGTTGGGTGAATGGACCTGTTTTGGGGGCGTCTGTAAGACCCCGAATTTTATGAAATAAAAGTATTCAATTTTTCTTATAATTACTATTCAGTAAATGGTTAAATTGATAAAAGTTTAAAGTTATGAGTGAAATATGATTTTTTTTTCAAAATAAGCAAGTGGTTATAAAATAATCATTGTTGTCGGGGAATATTCTTTCTGTCGGGGAATATTCGTACGACGGCGCAGCCATTTGTGGGCCCCATAACAGAATAACTGTCGGGTGAAGAAAACGATAAATTTGAGTTTTTACAAATAACGACGTAGTTGTTACCGTTAACACTGTTGGAATACCCGGTGGTTAAAATACAGTAATACGCGTTATTGCACAGTAGCACACGGTATTGCATAGTATTTTTGAAATTATTGATTCTTACGTAAGAAGACACTACTCAATAATTGTTATAGTAGTTACTGTTCAATATTTTATTGATTCAATAATTGCTACGTTGAAATTTTGTATTATTGTTATTCAATAATTGTTGCTGCACAGTATTTCCCATTATCAGATCAATAATTCATATTATTTGAATAGTATTATTAGATAGCATTATTGGCAATGTCTAGAAAGTTCTGTCTAAGGAGAGGTTTGGTCATCTAATTGCGCGCCAGTAAGGAGAAATCCTTATTGGAAAGCCCCCTCTTTCCTGGGAACGGCCTGGTTGTCATAAATGTGATTCTGTAATATTATTTGTGAATAATTAATTATTGATTCATATGATAAGGAAATATTTATTTTATGTGGATATAAACAAGGGATATATTTTTGTGGTTAAAAATGAAGGAGTTAATGTTGAGGTTTTTATCAGTATTTTTGTCGGAATGGAGGTATTAAAAATTAGGGTTTTTGAGATATTTTGCGGGGGTTATAATTTTTAATCCGACCGTTGGATCGTGGTAATTTTTGGATATGTTATACATATATAAGTTGAGTATATGTCCACAAATTTTGAACCGTTAAAAATGAACGTATGATTTGTTATGAATTTTACGAGATGACTGGTTCAGAAATTGTTGAATTTTCGGAGTTTATCATTTTGGTGGAAAATTCTAGAATTGGTGGGCCCCAGTTGTGGTTGGTGAAGAAATGTGCTGAATTATATTTCAAATGTGGTGGGTGGGAATAGTAGCAGGTAAAGCCATCAGGTTGCAGGTCAAACCTACCAAAATTTTCCTATAAATAGAGGGCTAAGTTAGAATTGGAAATCACACCAGAAACATAAGCTTTCTCTCTTTCTCTCTCTATATTATGAAGCATATTTTGTGAGTTTTTAGATACTTGGTGAGTTGCTATTCATCAGTGCAAGTTTTCTTCAGCATCATATCCGATATCCAGTCAGAAGTACTGCTCTTTTGAGGTAAGGGATAGTAAGGGATATTAAGGGATTTTAAAGGTTGTTATGATTTTCAGTTTCGTAATTTTTCTGATCTTCAAAAATTCTGGAAAAATTTGAAATGATATTTTGATGAGTTTTCTTGATTGTGGCAAAAAATGGTGATTTTTGGATGTATAGATTGAGAGTTATGAATTTTATGAGAAAAGACTATTTTAAAAGTAACCGCTTATAATTCCTTGTGGTTAACTCCAAAATTGATGAAATTTTTATTGAGAGTACATGTATATGATAGAAGTATACTCTGTAAATTTTAGAATTGTTGGACAAAAGTATAATTTTTGATAAATGTCTAAATATTCGGCTATTTTGGCCATATGAAAAATAGTAAATGACTTTTAAAAATTCTGAAAAAAATATATGTTCACTATGAGACTATATTATGCTAAATCTCAGAAAAGAAATATTTTTGGAACTGATTTGGTATTTTTCATAAAAATAGTCTAGTTATGAGTAAATGAATTAAATATGTTTTGTGAAGTAAGAAAATTAGAAAATAGGATTCTATGACTTGAGAACCCTATATGAGGTATATGCAGATTTTTATAAGGGTTTTGATTATTGGTGATAAAATTTTATGAGTTTGGTATTTTAGAATGATTAAATGCATTACTTAGTAAAGTGTAAACAATTTAAATAAATTGTTTATAAGCTTAAGAAATATTATTATTTCAATATCATTATACCGAAATACTGGTATGGATTTTATTATGGAATTTCTACCTTTTTGTGTCGGGTTTACTATTTACGAGTTACTATTCATGAGTTACTATTCATGAGTTACTATTCACGAGTTACTACTCACGATAAAAATTGGTTTCTTTTTCTAACCAAATTATAGTTGATTTACGAATATTACTCCCAAATTATAGTTGATTTACGAATATTACTCTTGAGATTAAAACTAGATGTTGATCATATTATTTTTATTATTATATATAACGTTTTTATAACCCTAATGATGATATTTCTCTTTGACTTGAGTGTAAAGATGGGTAGATTTTTGGTATGATCATGACTATGGGTTATCTTTGGCCAGTAGTGCAAAGTTGAATCGTTGATTGGTATGATCATGACCATTAAATTTATAAGTGAATATCTTTAGCTTAAGTGCAAAGGTGAATTGATCAACATGGTTATAATTATTGTTTATATAAATTCTGAAATGATTATATATTTCTTTGAGATATTAATATCTTTGGCCTGTAGTGCAAAGATGAAATATTGATGAATATCTTTGGCCTGTAGTGCAAAGATGAATTGTTGATGAATATCTTTGGCCCGTAGTGCAAAGATGACATGTTGTTGAATATCTTTGGCCAGTAGTGCAAAGATGAACAGATGTTGAGATAAACATGACCAACTGGTGATACAAATGAATATCTTTGGCCGTAGTGCAAAGATGAAGTTATTAGTATGATTATGAACATGAAATGTGATTTGGTGTAACCATGATCTTTGATGTTTCAGGTAAAGATATGTGATGAAAATTATCTTCGTCCTGGATGAGAAGAGGAATTTAGAACTACAGTTATGATTATGAGTTATTCATATGATTGTGGACCAGAATTGTTGATTGATGTTATAGGAATAAAACATTGTTGATGGATTTTTAACATGGAGAAGATAATAGACTTTATAGTCTATTTGACTCTTCTAATGGATTGCTCGTTCCGCTGCAACTATGGTTGAAAGTTTTATCATTTACCATATGTTCTAAATCTCTGATTTATTGTTGATGAAGGCTATTGATAATTGAATTATCTTTAGTCATGATATTCTTTACTGAGCTAGTTGTGCTCACCCTTTTGCTTCACAATTCCTTTCAGGTAATAAGAGTGTAGCTGGGTCGAGCGGGGGTAACAAGGGAATAGAACGGTGGTCATCATTTAGTAGTTATATTTGGTGAAGAAAATAGGGTGAGGCGAACCCAACGTTGGAAGGGTGTTTTGTCACTATCATACAAGATGTCTAATGACATACAACATCGTGTCATCATAAGACAGGGTTGTGCTCATCCACTTGCTAAGTATATCTATGGGCACTACCTATATAATCTTGGTGTTTGTTTGAAGTATAATTCTCAATTAGAGACAGTGGAGATAATGATAAGTCAAGAGAAGACTCACCATTGGGAAGAATATGATAGTAATCTTCTCGTTTTTCTTTGGGGTCTATTGGGTCAACCAACGATAATTCTGTGGCCATATGATATCTATCATAACCTAGACGCGTGGCCTCCCATGTACGAAGGTTTCCTTGAGCACTTTCCAAAGATTCTAATTTCTAGAACAGTTTTTGACTATACCTTTATGTAAGGTGTCATTGTGAGGTGATGTCCACGGTTGGAACATGAGTCACATTTGGTATATATTTGTATCCAAACTTATAGCATATGTGTTGTTGTATTTTACACGACAATTGTTGTAATAAAGTTATAGTTGTTTTCTATACCATGTATTTGGCGACTCAGAATAGGTTGGATGGAATGAACCTATTTTGGGGTTGTTACAGCGTCACACAGCCCTCTTGAGTTATCAGCGTGCTTCTGAAACTCGGTGTTAGATGAAGTAGTACTAAATATTCTTGCTACTTATTTTTCCTTCTTGGATGTGTAGAACGAGAAAAAAAACTTCGATGCCTTTGCTTTGATCTATTTCACAACTTTAATATTGTGTGATGTTAAATTGTTAATTTGAATTCTATAAAATTTTGTTGTTTCAATTGATTTTAGAATCGAAATTGCACCAAATGAAACCGTACCGCACCAATCATAAACTGTAACGACCCCAAAATAGATCCATTCCATCCAACCTATTCTGAGTCGCCAAATACATGGTACAGAAAATAACTATAACTTTATTACAACAATTGTCGTGCAAAATACAACAACACATATGCTGTGAGTTTGGATACAAATATATACCAAATGTGACTCATGTTCTAACCGTGGACATCACCTCACAATAACACCTTACATAAAGGTATAGTCAAAAACTGTTTTAGAAATTAGAATCTTTGGGAAGTGCTCAAGGAAACCTTCGTACATGGGAGGCCACGCGTCTAGGTTATGATAGATATCATATGGCCACAGAATTATCCTTGGTTGACCCAATAGACCCCAAAGAAAAACGAGAAGATTACTATCATATTCTTCCCAATGGTGAGTCTTCTCTTGACTTATCATTATCTCCACTGTCTCTAATTGAGAATTATACTTTAAACAAACACCAAGATTATATAGGTAGTGCCCATAGATATACTCAGCAAGTGGATGAGCACAACCCTGTCTTATGATGACACGAGGTTGTATGTCATTAGACATCTTGTATGATAGTGGCAAACCACCCTTCCAACGTTGGGTTCGCCTCACCCTATTTTTTTCACCAAATATAACTACTAAATGATGACCATCGTTCTATTCCCTTGTTACCCCCGCTCGACCCAGCTACACTCTTATTACCTGAAAGGAATTGTGAAGCAAAAGGGTGAGCACAACTAGCTCAGTAAAGAATATCATGACTAAAGATAATTAAATTATCAATAGCCTTCATCAATAATAAATCAGAGATTTAGAACATATGGTAAATGATAAAAATTTCAACCATAGTTGCAGCGGAACGAGCAATCCATTAGAAGAGTCAAATAGACTATAAAGTCTATTATCTTCTCCATGTTAAAAATCCACCAACAATGTTTTATCCATGTAACATCACTCAACAGTTCCTTTCCACAATCATATGAATAACTCATAATCATAATTGTGACTATAAATTTTTCTTCGCACCCAGGACGAAGAATATTTTCATCACCTGTCTTTACCTGAAACATCAAAGATCATGGTTATACCAAATCACAATTCCTGTTTATAATCATACTAACAAATCCATCTTTGCACTACGGGCCAAAGATATTCGTCAACAGTTTATCTTTGCACTACTGGCCAAAGATATTCAACAACAGTTCATCTTTGCACTACAGGCCAAAGATATTCAACAACATATCATCTTTGCACTACAGGCCAAAGATATTCATCAACAGTTCATATTTGCACTACAGGCCAAATATATTCATCAACAGTTCATATTTGCACTACATGCCAAATATATTAATATCTCAAAGAATTATAATCATTTTAGAATTTATATAAACAATAATTATAACCATGTTGATCAATTCACCTTTGCACTTAAGCTTAAGATATTCAATTATAAATTCAATGGTCATGATCATACCAGTCACAATTCAACTTTGCACTACAGGCCAAAGAGAACCCTAGTCATGATCATACCAATAATCTACCCATCTTTACACTCCAGTGAAAGAGAATTTCAACATCAAGGTTATAAAAATGTTATATATGATAATAAAAACAATATGATCAACATATAGATTTAATCTCAAGAGTAATATTCATAACTCAACTATAATTTGGTCAGAAAAAGAAACCAATTTTATCATGAATAGTAACTCGTGAATAGTAACCCATGAATAGTAACTCGTGAATAGTAACTCGTGAATAGTAACTCATGAATAGTAACTCGTGAATAGTAACCCCAACACAAAAGATAGAAATTCCACAATAAAATCTATACCAATATTTTGGTATAATGATATTGAAAGAATAACATTTCTAAATTTATAAACAATTTATTTTAATTGTTTACACTTTACTAAATAAATGCATTTAATCATTCTAAAATGCCAAACTCATAAGATTTCATCACCAATAACCAAAACCCTCATCAAAAATCTGCATATACCTCATATAGGATTCTCAAGCCATAAAATCCTATTTTCCAATTTTCTTTCTTCACAAAACATATTTAATTCATTTACTCATAACTAGACTATTTTCATGAAAAATACCAAATCAGTTCCAAAAATATTTCTTTTCTGGAATTTAGCATAATATAGTCCCATAGTGAACATATATTTTTCTCAGAATTTTTAAAAGTCATTTACTATTTTTCATATGGCCAAAACAGCCGAATATTTAGACATTTATCAAAAATTGTACTTTTATCTAAAAATTCTAAAATTCACAGAGTATACTCCTATCATATACATGTACTCCCAATAAAAATTTCATCAATTTTGGAGTTAACCACAAGGAATTATAAGCGGTTACTTTTAAAATAGTCTTTTCTCATAAAATTCATAACTCTTAATCTATACATCCAAAAATCACCATTTTTGGACACAATCAAGAAAACTCATCAAAATATCATTTCAAATTTTTCCAGAATTTTTGAAGATCAGAAAAATTACGAAACTGAAAATCATAACAACCCTTAAAATCTCTTAATATCCCTTACAATCCCTTACCTCAAAAGAGCAGTACTTCTGATCGGTATAAGGCTGAAAAAAACTTGCACTGAATAGCAACTCTCAAAGTATCTAAATACTCACAAAATATGCTTCATAATATAGAGAGAGAAAGAGAGAAAGCTTATGTTTCTGGTGTGATTTTCAATTCTAACTTAGCCCTCTATTTATAGGAAAATTTTGGTAGGTTTGACCTGCAACCTGATGGCTTTACCTGCTACTATTCCCACCCACCACATTTGAAATATAATTCAGCACATTTCTTCACCAGCCACAAGTGGGGCCCACCAATTCTAGAATTTTCCACCAAAATGATAAACTCCGAAAATTCAACAATTTCTGAACCAGTCATCTCGTAAAATTCATAATAAATCATACGTTCATTTTTAACGGTTCAAAATTTGTGGGCATATACTCAACTTATATATGTATAACATATCCAAAAATTACCACGATCCAACGGTCGGATTAAAAATTATAACCCCCGCAAAATATCTCAAAAACCCTAATTTTTAATACCTCCATTCCGACAAAAATACTGATAAAAACCTCAACATTAACTCCTTCATTTTTAACCACAAAAATATATCCCTTGTTTATATCCACATAAAATAAATATTTCCTTATCATATGAATCAATAATTAATTATTCACAAATAATATTACAGAATCACATTTATGACAACCAGGCCGTTCCCAGGAAAGAGGGGGCTTTCCAATAAGAATTTCTCCTTACTGGCGCGCAATTAGATGACCAAACCTCTCCTTAGACAGAACTTTCTAGACATTGACAATAATGTTATCTAATAATATTATTCAAATAATATGAATTATTGATCTGATAATGGGAAATACTGTGCAGCAACAATTATTGAACAACAATAATATAAAATTTCAACGTAGCAATTATTGAATCAATAAAATAAAATATTGAACAGTAATTACTGTAACAATTATTGAGTAGTGCCTTCTTACGTAAGAATCAATAATTTTAAAAATACTGTGCAATACCGTGTGCTACTGTGCAATAACGCGTATTACTGTATTTTAACCACCGGGTATTCCAACAGTGTTAACAGTAACAACTACGTCGTTATTTGTAAAAACTCAAATTTGTCGTTTTCTTCACCCGACAGTTATTCGTTATGGGGCCCACAAATAGCTGCGCCGTCGTACGAATATTCCCCGACAGAAAAAATATTCCACGACCAAACGAATATTCCCCGACAACAATGATTATTTTATAACCACTTGTGTATTTTGAAAAAAATCATATATCACCCTTAACTTTAACATTTATCAATTTAACCATTTACTGAATAGTAATTATAAGAAAAATTGAATACTTTTATTTCATAAAATTCGGGGTCTTACAATCTCCCCTCCTTATGAAATTTCGTCCCCGAAATTTACGTACCTGGTATTTCAAAGAGTTGAGAATACCTTCCTTTCATTTCAATTTCCATCTTCTCTGTCATCATAATTTCTCCATTGCTCATCTCCTGTATTTAAAATAACATTCTAGAATACAGCTTCAAAATAAGTGTTAATTTAACAAATTAACATATCACATAATATCCCGATATTATGACTGACCAACAAATAAGCTTAGGTAGGACACACTAGCGAAGGATTTACTCATCTCTCCCATCCTAGTTATATTCTCCGATCTCCGCCAGAGATCATATCCCCAAGCTCTGATACCAAATGTAACGACCCCAAAATAGATCCATTCCATCCAACCTATTCTGAGTCGCCAAATACATGGTACAGAAAACAACTATAACTTTATTACAACAATTGTCGTGCAAAATACAACAACACATATGCTGTGAGTTTGGATACAAATATATACCAAATGTGACTCATGTTCCAACCGTGGACATCACCTCACAATAACACCTTACATAAAGGTATAGTCAAAAACTGTTTTAGAAATTAGAATCTTTGGGAAGTGCTCAAGGAAACCTTCGTACATGGGAGGCCACGCGTCTAGGTTATGATAGATATCATATGGCCACAGAATTACCCTTGGTTGACCCAATAGACCCCAAAGAAAAACGAGAAGATTACTATCATATTCTTCCCAATGGTGAGTCTTCTCTTGACTTATCATTATCTCCACTGTCTCTAATTGAGAATTATACTTCAAACAAACACCAAGATTATATAGGTAGTGCCCATAGATATACTCAGCAAGTGGATGAGCACAACCCTGTCTTATGATGACACGAGGTTGTATGTCATTAGACATCTTGTATGATAGTGGCAAACCACCCTTCCAACGTTGGGTTCGCCTCACCCTATTTTTTTCACCAAATATAACTACTAAATGATGACCATCGTTCTATTCCCTTGTTACCCCCGCTCGACCCAGCTACACTCTTATTACCTGAAAGGAATTGTGAAGCAAAAGGGTGAGCACAACTAGCTCAGTAAAGAATATCATGACTAAAGATAATTAAATTATCAATAGCCTTCATCAATAATAAATCAGAGATTTAGAACATATGGTAAATGATAAAAATTTCAACCATAGTTGCAGCGGAACGAGCAATCCATTAGAAGAGTCAAATAGACTATAAAGTCTATTATCTTCTCCATGTTAAAAATCCACCAACAATGTTTTATCCATGTAACATCACTCAACAGTTCCTTTCCACAATCATATGAATAACTCATAATCATAATTGTGACTATAAATTTTTCTTCGCACCCAGGACGAAGAATATTTTCATCACCTGTCTTTACCTGAAACATCAAAGATCATGGTTATACCAAATCACAATTCCTGTTTATAATCATACTAACAAATCCATCTTTGCACTACGGGCCAAAGATATTCGTCAACAGTTTATCTTTGTACTACGGGCCAAAGATATTCGTCAACAGTTTATCTTTGCACTACTGGCCAAAGATATTCAACAACAGTTCATCTTTGCACTACAGGCCAAAGATATTCATCAACAGTTCATATTTGCACTACAGGCCAAATATATTCATCAACAGTTCATATTTGCACTACATGCCAAATATATTAATATCTCAAAGAATTATAATCATTTTAGAATTTATATAAACAATAATTATAACCATGTTGATCAATTCACCTTTGCACTTAAGCTTAAGATATTCAATTATAAATTCAATGGTCATGATCATACCAGTCACAATTCAACTTTGCACTACAGGCCAAAGAGAACCCTAGTCATGATCATACCAATAATCTACCCATCTTTACACTCTAGTGAAAGAGAATTTCAACATCAAGGTTATAAAAATGTTATATATGATAATAAAAACAATATGATCAACATATAGATTTAATCTCAAGAGTAATATTCATAACTCAACTATAATTTGGTCAGAAAAAGAAACCAATTTTATCATGAATAGTAACTCGTGAATAGTAACCCATGAATAGTAACTCGTGAATAGTAACTCGTGAATAGTAACCCCAACACAAAAGATAGAAATTCCACAATAAAATCTATACCAATATTTTGGTATAATGATATTGAAAGAATAACATTTCCTAAATTTATAAACAATTTATTTTAATTGTTTACACTTTACTAAATAAATCATTTAATCATTCTAAAATGCCAAACTCATAAGATTTCATCACCAATAACCAAAAATCCTCATAAAAAATCTGCATATACCTCATATAGGATTCTCAAGCCATAAAATCCTATTTTCCAATTTTCTTTCTTCACAAAACATATTTAATTCATTTACTCATAACTAGACTATTTTTATGAAAAATACCAAATCAGTTCCAAAAATATTTCTTTTCTGAAATTTAGCATAATATAGTCCCATAGTGAACATATATTTTTCTCAGAATTTTTAAAAGTCATTTACTATTTTTCATATGGCCAAAACAGCCGAATATTTAGACATTTATCAAAAATTGTACTTTTATCTAAAAATTCTAAAATTCACAGAGTATACTCCTATCATATACATATACTCCCAATAAAAATTTCATCAATTTTGGAGTTAACCACAAGGAATTATAAGCGGTTACTTTTAAAATATTCTTTTCTCATAAAATTCATAACTCTCAATCTATACATCCAAAAATCACCATTTTTGGACACAATCAAGAAAACTCATCAAAATATCATTTCAAATTTTTCCAGAATTTTTGAAGATCAGAAAAATTACGAAACTGAAAATCATAACAACCCTTAAAATCTCTTAATATCCCTTACAATCCCTTACCTCAAAAGAGCAGTACTTCTGATCGGTATAAGGCTGAAAAAAACTTGCACTGAATAGCAACTCTCAAAGTATCTAGATACTCACAAAATATGCTTCATAATATAGAGAGAGAAAGAGAGAAAGCTTATGTTTCTGGTGTGATTTTCAATTCTAACTTAGCCCTCTATTTATAGGAAAATTTTGGTAGGTTTGACCTGCAACCTGATGGCTTTACCTGCTACTATTCCCACCCACCACATTTGAAATATAATTCAGCATATTTCTTCACCAACCACAAGTGGGGCCCACCAATTCTAGAATTTTCCACCAAAATGATAAACTCCGAAAATTCAACAATTTCTGAACCAGTCATCTCGTAAAATTCATAATAAATCATACGTTCATTTTTAACGGTTCAAAATTTGTGGGCATATACTCAACTTATATATGTATAACATATCCAAAAATTACCACGATCCAACGGTCGGATTAAAAATTATAACCCCCGCAAAATATCTCAAAAACCCTAATTTTTAATACCTCCATTCCAACAAAAATACTGATAAAAACCTCAACATTAACTCCTTCATTTTTAACCACAAAAATATGTCCCTCGTTTATATCCACATAAAATAAATATTTCCTTATCATACGAATCAATAATTAATTATTCACAAATAATATTACAGAATCACATTTATGACAACCAGGCCGTTCCCAGGAAAGAGGGGGCTTTCCAATAAGAATTTCTCCTTACTGGCGCGCAATTAGATGACCAAACCTCTCCTTAGACAGAACTTTCTAGACATTGACAATAATGTTATCTAATAATATTATTCAAATAATATGAATTATTGATCTGATAATGGGAAATATTGTGCAGCAACAATTATTGAACAACAACAATATAAAATTTCAACGTAGCAATTATTGAATCAATAAAATAAAATATTGAACAGTAATTACTGTAACAATTATTGAGTAGTGCCTTCTTACGTAAGAATCAATAATTTTAAAAATACTGTGCAATACCGTGTGCTACTGTGCAATAACGCGTATTACTGTATTTTAATCACCGGGTATTCCAACAGTGTTAACAGTAACAACTACGTCGTTATTTGTAAAAACTCAAATTTGTCGTTTTCTTCACCCGACAGTTATTCGTTATGGGGACCACAAATAGCTGCGCCGTCGTACGAATATTCCCCGACAGAAAAAATATTCCACGACCAAACGAATATTCCCCGACAACAATGATTATTTTATAACCACTTGTGTATTTTGAAAAAAATCATATATCACCCTTAACTTTAACATTTATCAATTTAACCATTTACTGAATAGTAATTATAAGAAAAATTGAATACTTTTATTTCATAAAATTCGGGGTCTTACATAAACGGTTTTGTAAGACCCCAACTTTTATAAATAAAGATGAATTTTCTATAAATATCATTTTTGAATATTATGGAGTTAATTTGATATAATGTTATAGTTGTGGGTAATATTTATAAATTTTGCAAAGTAAGCAAGTTGTTATAAAATATTCGTTTGGTCGGAGAATATTCTTTTTGTCGAGGAATATTCGTACGACGGCACAATCATTGGTGGACCCCACAACGGAATTATTGTCGGATTGAGAAAACGACAAAAATATTTTATTAAAAATAACGGCTGAAGTGTTACCGTTAAAACCGTTAAAACTGTTGAACTACTCGGTAGTAAAAGTACAGTAATACGCGTGGTTGCATAGTAGCACACGGTATTGATTATTGATACTTACGTGAGAAGTCACTCAGCTATACTCAATTATTGCTATAGTAATTGCTGCATCATATCTCTTAAATTATTGTCATAGTATCGTCTGTATAATATGTTATATTATTAAATCAATAATTGAGACGTTGTGGTAAGTTTGGTTATTTTATGGGGGGGCATATGTCATCATCTAAGAGTCTCTTCGTCAATAGTAATTACCGTCGTCAATAGTAATTACCGTCGTCAATAGTATTTACCTTGGTCAATAGTAATTACCTTCGTCAATAGTATTTACCTTGGTCAATAGTAATTACCTTCGTCAATAGTATTTACCTTGGTCAATAGTAATTACTTTCGTCAATAGTAGTTGTCTCTTCAATATTACCAAGAGTCATTTGACCCTTCGTTAAGACCAAGAGTCATTTGACCCTTCGTTAAGACCAAGAGCCACCCTCAGTTTTTCTATAAATAGAGGCCTAGGGCTTCATTATTTTTCACGAATTCATTCAAGCTATAGAGAGAGAAAGTATAGAGAGAATAAGAGAGAGAGAGACTAAAAGTATTCTGCTACATCACTTTTCCAATATCCAGTTCTTTTAAGGTAGGGAATATTATTTCTTTTATATTCATGAAGAGAACATCTGTTATTCCATTTGTTATTATTCTGTTGGAATAACCAGTATACGCGGTCTACCCTATACTTGGTGACATTCTTCTATTATTCTGTTGGAACATCCTGTCTGTGTGTTTTACACCGGACCTGGTTCCGTTTATTATTCTGTTGGAACATCCTGTCTGTGTGTTTTACACCGGACCTGGTTCCGTTTTATTATTATTCTGTTGGAATATCCTGTCTGTGTGTTTTACACCGGACCTGGTTCCATTATTTATTATTCTGTTGGAATATCCTGTCTGTGCGTTTACGCCGGACCTGGTTCCATTATTTATTATTCTATTGGAATAACCTGTCTGTGCGGTCTATCGCATGCATGGTGATTTCTTTTGTTATTCCATTCTTTATTGTACTCAGTTGGTTAAGTTTTGACTTCTATACTCCATGAAATTTGTGGAATATCCTTGATAGTTGCGTTTCATCCAGTATCTTTTCAAGAAAATATTCTTCTAAGCGTTCTTGAATTTTACTCCACAATGCAGTATCATGTTGACAATTTGGACGTTGTTAATTCCTGGATAAATTAATTCTTGAACTTGTTTTATTGAATTCTTATATCATTGTCATCATCCTCATGTTTATAAAATGTTAAAAGTCATCTGTGGCCTGTAGTGCATAGATGGACTTGGTATGATTATGACAAGGGATTATTCGGTATAATCATGACCGTAATGTTACAAATGATGTGATAAAAGTCCTCATTGGCCCGTAGTGCATTGATGGACAGTTGTTGGCATGATCATGACCATTAATGAATACACGAATATCCTTGGCCGTAGTGCAGGGGTGATTCGATGATGTGGATTATTTTATTAAGCTGAGTCTCAGCGATTACAGTGTTGAAAAACCTTTTAAATCATAAAAGATAGTAGAGTTTATTTTCTACTTGACTCTTTTAATGGATTGCTTGTTCCGCTACAGTTAAACTTGATGTCTATTATATTTTATCAGTTTAACATTGTTGAAGGCTAATGATAATTTATTCTGCATTATCTTAGTCATAATATTTCTTACTGGGCTAGTTGAGCTCACCCTTTCTTTCACTGTTCTCTTCAGGAAATGAGAACGTAGCTGGGACAAGTCGGGGTACGGAGTGATGGTCCGAATGATAGTATTAGTTAGTAGTCCTCACTATTCTATGTAATGGTGTGTTAATAAATGTAATGAGGACTCTTTTTGAGTATGAATACTCTCTAGAAGATGATATTTGTATTCAAACTCACAGTTTATATTGTGTCGTATTGTACACGACAGTTGTATTATTAAGTTGTATTTGTATTCTGTACTATGTATCTGACGACCCAAGATGGGTGATGTATACCTAATTTTGGGGGCGTCACAGGTTTCATGTGCGATTTTAGATTTGTCAAACCGCACCTAAACGGTTTCGTGTGCGATTTGGGTTTCAAATTACCGCACCATGCTCACCCCTAATGTAAGTTTGAGTACTTGCCTCCAAATCTAAGAGCAAGATAGAATGTTGGGGCGTGGTTATTTGAGCTTGAATTATGTGGTGGTCCAAAGCCCACGTGGAGTTATTTTAACTCATGTAAAATTCTGTTTTGGCAATTGAATATTTTATGGAATAAACAATTTCTAATTATATTTGATTTTTAATTGTTAAGGAAAGTGTTAGATATAATCCAACTTCCTCTGTACAATCCTGTTAAGAAATTATGCCTAATGAGAAACCCTAATTCAGGAATTCTAATTCTATATGTGGAAGAACTCTTTGAAGGTGTGATCACTATAAATATAAGGTTATATCTTTATTCTAAGGTACACACAATTTATTTTATTTTAGCGTAAAACCTCCCTGTACTTATTTTCACACAAGAAATTCTTGTGTTTAAAAACAATACTTTTAACCCGTAAAGTCCAAAGTGAGGAGGGAATTTTTTTCATCTTTAATTTTTATTCTTTAATTTGTTTAAGTAGACCATATTTTGTTTTCAAGCTTCTTGTAAAATCAGTCTTAAGAATATTAGTAATTTTGTATATACCACAAAAATCTCCACTTTTAAGTTATTTATGAAATTAATGTAGCGGATCAATTTTGTAGATGGTGATTCAAACTTAAACGAGAGAGGTTTTTGTATGGTTTAGTTGGTCAATAATTAAAGCACTCTTTATCAAGTGTAATATGTAACAATATTTTCCGCTTTCTCATAAAAAAAATTAATTAGGGTAAAATGCATTGTTTTTTATTACTCCAAAATACCTATAAAAAATACTTGGGAAAAAAACATGTTATAGATTTCTGAATCACATACATTAAAAATAATACAATTGATACATTGTTTAATTGATCGAAATATATATGTTATTAGTCAATATTATCCTTTCATTGAAAAGAGATTGTTTTTTAAAAGATATGAGAAAAACAAATGTGTATTTAATATTAGAATAATATAAGAAACAAAATAATTCATACTTCTTTTAAAACTTACAAACTATAAATAATAAGAATGAATAAAAAAGTTATCTCTAATTAAAAATACCAGGAATACTAATTTTATACCACACTAATTAATAGGAGTAGTATATTCTTCTATTCAGTCGGGGGTGGCATCAGCGCAGCACAGCATGTCTGCAACTTTCTTCTACCGCTTGGCAGTTGCAAAACCGGGAAACAAGAAAAACTTTCGCAACATTTTCAAAATTTGAAAACCTCCTATTTTAACCCACAGGCTCTGAAACTCGCAGTTTTCCAGTTAACCATGTCACTACACAGCTTCAAGGAGACGCTCAAGCCCTGCACCAACCTTTCATCATCTTCTCTCTCACTGCCTTCTTTAATTTCTCACCAAATTGACCCAACCATAAACCCTAGAAAACCCCCCAAATCTTCTCTCTCTCGACAGCTTCTCCGCCTCCAGGACCCATTTGTTCTGCCCCAAATCCAGTCCCAAAGTCCACCACGACAACCCCAGGTTGATGTTGAAGATGAGCATGAACAAAAGCAAGATGGGTCTTTTGGGAGATCAAAATCGGATCTCTCGCAGTTTGACCACACGGGACCCTATGAACCACTGTTACTTTCTTCACCAGGAGAAAACCCAGTTGTGCAGGTGAATTATTGCTCATCAATTTCCGATAATTAGTGTTCTTTGATCCATTGGGTTATATTAGGTGTTGCGAGTATTTGTCACTATTAATCTGAATTTTGCTTTGATGTGAATAAGAAAACTCATGTGTGGCATGGAATAAGCCAAAGTTTGCTTCTTGCAATTGTGGTTTCCTGTTTCACCTGTTTCTTTGTATTCCCTCGGTCATAAAAAAAAAAAAAAAAAGTACTACTTTTTTTTTTCTTTTTTTTCTTTCTAGATTACTACCTTCTTTGTTGTTTTTTTGTCTGTATAGTAAGAATTGCACTTGACACACCTATATAATCCCTCCATCTCAAAATTTATAAAATAGATATGAATTCATTCATGTTTTGAAAACAATAAATATGGAAATTACCATAGTAGTAACTTTTTAGTTAGTTTTCAATTGTTATAATTGTCCGTATTAAAAGCAAACAAATTTGTGTTGATTTTGAATTTTAGAATTTCACAAACCTACTACAAAGGTCAAAATATTTAATTTTGGAATGGAGGGAGTAATTTTTTCCAACTACAAATTTTAGTCTTTGACACTTAATATTTAAAAAGATCACAAAAAAGGTATATAAGTGTGTTCTATGAGAGCCTTAAAATTCCAATAAAGGCAGCATTAGGACCTAGGGAGTATGTTATTTATTGGATTTATTTGTATGACAGTATAGGTTTTGGCTCTTTTCAAAGTACTAGTAGATTTTATAATATCATATGGAAGATGATTCAGTTTTCTTTCTAGTGCGTTGTGGAGGAAGAAGAGTTGGACACTAGTTGATAATGGGCCAGGTTCAGTCTTTATCAATTATCTCCTCCATATCTAAGAGGAAGCTCAACTTTTTGGTGCTATTCATTTTTTCCAGAAATTCTTTTGGAGTGAAACTTTCAAGAGATTTTAGGGAATCTTACAAGAAAACCTTTTAGGAAAGCTCTTATTTGGTATTATCCAGGAAAATTTTTACATGAAATGTGCTTTTCGTATATCTTCATTATTTTCTTTGATTTCATTTTTCACTTTTATCGTTTGTTTGTTTGTTGAGCCTGTTTGTCTTTGCGGTATGTTGGAATAAATACCTTTTATTTGAACTGCTTTTAATACTGTTTCCCAACATAATAACATTGTCAAAGAGCAGTACAGTTGTTCAGTGCAAGTGTGCAACTAAATATTGCTTTTAACTATACATACATACATACATACATACACTCTAGCCCAACACATTGAGTTATCAATATAGTATTACTACACTTCTTCCTATTTGTTAGTAAAAGTACTTCAGCAGAAGCAACACTCCTACGAAAGGGAACCTATTATATCAACAAGTTCTATCAATAACTATTTGTATCTTTCTAACAATTTTTCTTTTTATTCCCATCATATTAGATTAAGCCTACCAAATTAGTTGCTGGTGTTTTATATCAAATTTAACAGCTGGTTTGTTTTCCTAGAAGCTAAGCAGTTTACATAATTCGCACGCTGTTCTATAACCACATTTCCTGCTTTTGGCTCTCTTCCCATCATAATATATATGAAGTGTGCCAAAGTTTTTGGTGAAGCTTGCTCATCTCTGAATGCATTAGCTTTATTTACTGTCTACTTCCCATTTATTGTAGAGTGAGACGCATGACCTTATATTTCCCTTTCTGGTAGACATGCATGTGCAGACATACATATCCATTGAGAATAGAGTTCATTGACTTAATAGTTAATTAATGTGTCAAAGGTGGATCAATTGGCTTGCTTTGCAAACATCTTTACAAATAGCATTTCAAATTCCGTTGTAGAGCATGAGCAGTGGAACAAGATGCCTTTCAGTAAGATTATAGTGAGATAGGAAGAGGAGTGAGGGCCCTACTCACTTTGTATCTGACTAATTCTCATCCTCTATAATAATACGTGCATTCAAATGTTACAGTACAATACACTGAAAAGGCTCATAACCCGTAGTTGTTAGCTATTGCAATTTTCTATGCACAATATTGGCATAAAAGATTTTATGATCATGTAAACTTACAAGTTACAAGACCTTGTAGGTAATCTGTTGATATTTTTTTTTATTGCAGGTCCCTGCCTCTATAAATTGCAGGCTTCTGGAACATCAAAGAGGAGGGGTGAAATTTCTGTACAATTTGTACAAGAACAACCACGGAGGTGTTCTTGGAGATGACATGTGAGTAATATACTTCTTTCAATCCATTATTGGATAACTAGATTAGTTTCGCTAAATGTAGTTATAAGCTCTGGTTAAGGTTTTTATAAACTTTGGGTTATAGCATGATAAATGGCTAGATTAGTGGGTAAGAGGAGTTTCCCTGCCCCTCCCGTTTCAGATGCACTTGGTTTTGGTGTTAAACTGAAACAACCTGGGTCAAACCCTGAGTCCCGAACAAATCTTGGGTCAAATCCCAAGTTCGAATCGAATCGATTCGAATCAAATTTATCAAAATAAGGCCTTAAACTACTGACCCAATACAATAGTATCTTCTTGGGTCATCTTAGCCCACCACAGACTTACCCAAAAGGTCATGACTGAAGGTACTATTGTTAGTAACTTAATTTCTTATACATTAACAAATTTTTTTCATATCGTTCGATGTGTGACTAGGGTGTTACAAACTCTCCCACTTAAATTTTTGACGTCCCCGTCAGAACCGATCACACACGGTCCACAAATCTTTGTCTCTCTAGCCATGTGGGATAATACCTGCTAGCTTCGTATCCCCACCTTCGGACCTCCCTCTATCCATTGTGGGATCGTGTGTCCACCTCTAGCAACCCGATCGGATAACTCGACTCGAGCTTTCGAGTCGGCTCTGATACCATTTGAAAGAACTCGGATCAAATCCCGAGTCTGGAACAAATCTTGGGTCAAATCCCAAGTCCGAATAGAATTTAATCAAATCCATCAAAATAAGTCCTTAAACCACTGACCCAATAGTATTTTCTTGTGTCATCTTATGTCAGGCCCACCCAAAAGGTCATGACTGAAGGTACTATTGTTAGTAACTTAATTTCTTATACATTGACAACTTTTTCTCATATCTTTCGATGTGGGACTGGGGTTTTATATAAACTGTTTGGAAAAATGATATATTAACTTATCAACCTTTTTGTCTTTTCAGATGTATTGAAATATTTTTATATGGATGATATATAGTTATTTTGATTCAGTTTGTTCCTGTTCCCAACTGGTTGTCTAACAAGCTTGGGTCTAACTATTATGTTCGTGGCTTGTTGGGATCTGACATATATATGTTAACAACATGACATTAACTTGGGACCTCTTGGTCTTTAGTATCGGACCTTTAGGATGTAATTGCTTTTTAACGCTATGTCCTATTAACCTGGACTATTCGTATACCTATTTGATTGAGTAAGTAGTATATTGTTGCTACGAAATTAAAGAATATATACATACAGTTAAGCTTTATGATAAGTTCATGGATAATGTTTCATGTTAATATGTCCAACTTAGATGAGACGTTCTATTCTGGTGGCAACCTGCGATGGTCTGTTTCTCCTGGAAATTGATTGTCTTAGCTTATCCTTCATATGCTATGCTAGAATTAGATGAAACATATTGATTACTGATAAGTGTACCATATGGCTAATGCCTTATGCATATGATGGTCAGCGTCATTAGTGCTGCTGTGTATTGAGGTAGTTTATTGTATTCAGTATACTCATCTATAGAATGTCTTGCCTATTAAATGTGGTGGCTATCACTTGTTATTTCATAATCTGACTTGTTCCTTGCAAATAGCAAGTAAGATAATCAAATGATTCACAGTTTTGGTAGTATAAATTGTCCAAAAGACATCCTTAGAGAATATTTGTATTTTTACACCATCTACTTTTCAGGACATATAAAAGCAATTCTCTTATACCGGTTTTTATTATAGTTAATTCTAGACTATCCATTTCAAAAATAATAATCATCACATGTGGCAAAGATACATAGAATGTGGCTTTAATGTGCACACAAAATTAATACAGTCGACATTGGATCTGAAGCGTGTTCACCCATGATAGTGCCAGGGTGCTGGTGACGATTTATGCTTTTACTAAATATTTTCCGTTGTGAATTTGGTGGTTGTGAAGGAACCTATTTTTTCTAATTTGCCCCAACTTTCTGTAACTTTTTTTGTATATTTCCTGATATCCTTCATGGTATACTAATCAAGTTGATTCCTTCCTTTCATTTCAACTTCTTGTTATCTTGGAACAGGGGATTGGGTAAGACAATTCAAACAATAGCTTTCCTTTCTGCTGTCTTTGTGAAGGATGGAGATTTTGGTGATGCAACAATGCTAAAGGGGGAGCAGGCAGGGAAGGAGGGACCTGTACTAATAGTTTGCCCTTCATCTGTTATTCAAAATTGGGAGAGCGAATTTTCTAAGTGGGCGACATTTTGTGTTTCCATCTTTCATGGTGCAAATCGTGATTTGATTTTTGAGAGATTAGAAGCATGTGGAGTTGAGATATTTATTACAAGTTTTGACACATATAGAATTCATGGCAGCATTTTGTCAGAGATCCAATGGGAGATTGTGATCATTGATGAGGCACACCGACTTAAAAATGAAAAATCAAAACTCTATCAAGCATGTTTAGACATTAAAACCCGGAAACGTTATGGTCTTACGGGAACTATAATGCAGAACAATCTTATGGAACTTTTCAGTCTTTTCGACTGGGTAGTACCTGGATGCTTGGGAACACGTGAACATTTTCGAGAATTTTATGATGTACCCCTTAAGCATGGCCAGCGATCAACTGCTCCTGAGAGATTTGTTCAGATTGCTGATGAACGAAAACAACATTTGGTAGCAGTTTTGCGTAAGTATCTATTAAGAAGGACAAAGGAGGAGACCATTGGGCATCTTATGATGGGTAAGGAAGATAATGTTGTATTTTGTGCCATGAGTGAGGTGCAAAAACGGGTTTATCAGAGGATGTTACAACTACCAGACGTCCAGTGCCTCATCAATAAGGACCTCCCGTGTAGTTGTGGGAGCCCTCTCAAGCAAGTTGAATGTTGCAAAAGAATTGTTCCAAATGGAATCATATGGTCTTACCTTCACAGGGACAATCCAGATGGTTGTGACTCATGCCCCTTTTGCCTTGTTCTTCCTTGCCTTGTCAAGCTTCAGCAGGTTATCAAACTGTTAAACATATTAATTTTTAATGCTGCTTAATAATATATACTATTCAATAAAGTAATTCACTGTTGTCAACAAAAAGTACTGGAGACCTGTTATTCATCATGTTATTGTGCTTGGTTTACATACAATGTAATTAATCTAAGTAATTCCGTTTTAGAATATTGGCACAAGAAAGGATGATGGAATAGTGTGTAATATTAGCTATGTGTCACATTAGTTGGTAGATAGAGGATGGTGTCTACAAATCTATAACTTTTTTATGTTCGTGAAATAAATTTGGCTCAACCTTTTATGCTTCATGAATCTACATCAGCAATCATGTTGTCAATAAAAAAAAACTAAACGTATTTAAACATTGTACAGAAAATTAAAAAAAAATGTAAAAATGGGACAGATGTGGTTACACAGCCACATTACCTTTAAGAAAACTAAGAGTATTGATTTACAAATTAATAATAAACCACTTTTTGGATAGGATATGAGAGATTAAAAGAAAGGTAGACAAAGCATCAAATTTGTATGAAATCAGTTATTTAGGTGGTTTGGTAATATTTTGTTAGCACTGAAGATGATTCATACATTGCAGTCTTATATTTTTAGTTTCCAGTCCGACCTCTTTATTGTTATAGTCATTGTTGTTAAAGGTGCACAATGCCCAGTGAGGTGCAGATTTGGGGCGACGCCTAGTTTGAGGCACAGCCCATTCAATGAGGCATTCCTTTGGGCTTAGGTGCAAGGCAAGAAGCGCTGATAAGGAATGCCTTATTAAATCTTTTCAGAAAAATGGTGTTCTTTTTATCTTGGCCATCAGGTACTATATATTTAGTTGGTAAAGAATAAGCCAACACATTACAACTTTAGTTAACAGAAAAAAAAAAAGAAAGAAGAAGAAAAGGAAATGATGCCTATGACAGAAGAGAAAGAGAGCAGAAAAAGAAGCCCTAATAGAGGAGAATTGAAGAAGAAAGAACTCATCCCATCTCCTAGTCCAGGCACCAGCCTCAGGCAACTATCCTCCAAAGTCCACCATATTTGGCCACCCTCCCTTTTTTGTTTTGTCCCCCCCCCCCAACTTCTTTTTCTTCTTCTATTGAGTCTTCCTCATCTGCTTTGTCTTTCTTTGTATTTCTCTCATGTGGCTAAGTTATTCATTCTTCTTTTTTCTTCCCCCCTTTTTTTCTCTCTATTTCATATTTCAATATATCTTCTTCATCCCCTGCTTTCTTCTTTCTTTCTACCCTGTTTACTTCTTTTGCTTATTTCCCTGCATTGTATTTTTTTAGCATGTGTACCTCACTTCAGTGAAGCGCACTTTACCTCATGCCTAAGCCTGTGACAGCCTTTCCACCTCGGTGCACATTTTGTCTTAAAATAACAATGGTTATGGTTGAAATTTGTTCTATTATATTATGTCTAAATATTTTGATTTGTCTGACAGATAAGCAATCACCTGGAGCTAATTAAACCTAATCCTAGAGATGACCCAGAGAAACAGCGGAAAGATGCAGAGTTTGCTTCTGCAGTATTTGGTTCTGATATTGATTTAGTAGGAGGGAACACCCAAAATGAAAGTTTCATGGGCCTGAGCGATGCTAAACATTGCGGGAAAATGAGAGCTCTAGAAAAATTGATGTTCTCTTGGATTTCACAGGGTGATAAGATTCTTCTCTTCAGTTACTCTGTAAGGTGATGTGCCAAAATGCCACCCTCTTTATGGCCTTCATGTTTATGATTATGTTTTGCTTTATGGTTACTTTCTATGCTATTTCAAATCAGGAAATTATGGTAAATTAAATTAGTAGCGTCTTTGATGTCTCTTTTTTTTCCCTTGTAAAGGATAAAGTATGCAATTTATGGCAAAAGATGTAGGTTCTTTCATTTATAATTTGACGTCCTAAATGTTTCTATAATACTTGCAAGCTTACTAGAAAATTAAAAGATAAATATAAGTCAGTTGTTAAAAAAAGAAAAAGAAAAGAGGAAGTAGAATAAGATAAAATATTGGTCAGAGTCGCATTGTTGTTGTGAAATCAAATGTTTTTGTTTTTTTGCTGAGATTCTACAAATAATGCCATCCTCTTCATTGTGGTCGCCAATATGGGAGGAGATATCAGGACTGTATTTCTCCTCGGATCAGCATATTGGCTGCTGAAAGAAGATCGTGTCAAAGTTTGTTATCTCAATTGCCAATCTCAAGTGTACTCTTATAACATGAAGTTTTCTTTGCATTTTTATAATAAGATCTAATAATTACTGAGCTATTGACAATAACAAAAAATGTGTGAAAGAAGAGCAGGCTTGGATCTTGTGTTGTATTCCTGTGTACGTACATTTGCTGTGCTCAAGAAGCAGTTAACACTCTTTGCAGGATGCTAGATATTCTTGAAAAATTTCTCATACGCAAAGGTTACAGCTTTTCTAGACTTGATGGTTCCACTCCGACTGGCTTGCGTCAGTCTCTTGTCGATGATTTCAACTCAAGTCCAAGCAAACAGGTGAAGTTTCATTTTTAAAGAATGAATTTGAAAATTTTCATTTTCTAGCGTTATTTGAATTGCCATTGCAGGTGTTTCTTATATCAACACGAGCTGGTGGGCTTGGACTGAATCTTGTCAGTGCAAATCGGGTGGTCATATTTGATCCAAATTGGAATCCTGCCCAAGACTTGCAAGCGCAGGACAGGTCATTTCGTTTTGGACAGAAACGACATGTTATAGTTTTCCGTCTTCTCGCAGCCGGCTCACTTGAAGAACTTGTTTACTCACGGCAAGTGTACAAACAGCAGCTATCTAATATTGCTATATCTGGAAAAATGGAAAAGAGATATTTTGAAGGTGTCCAGGTAAGGAAGATGATTTCTCTTGGTTTACTTATTGCTCTCGGATAAAAGGAGTCCTCTTTCACTCTATTTATTCTATTTCAGGACTGCAAGCAATTTCAGGGTGAGCTTTTTGGAATCTGCAATCTATTCCGTGATCTATCGGACAAGCTGTTTACTAGCGAGATCATTGAACTACATGAAAAGCAAGGACAGGAACATGGACTTCATCATAGTGCAAAACAGGATTCAACTGATCTTGGGATGTATTTTGTTCCTTCATTAGAGCCAGGTAAAACATTTACATCAGAAAGCAGCAAGGCTAATGACTCGGAGAGAGATACAGCAATCAAGCCTGCTCTTGGAGACTTGGGTGAGTTTATTTTATCCTTCGTTACCTTCTATTCTATTATGGTTTGATAAACTTGAGGTAGCATCAGTTAACAAATACGAAGGGGTCTACTTATGTTTTGATCATGTGGGAGAAACCAGTGATTGCACTAATCATCAGTTGGGAAGTTTTCTGACATTTAGTCAGCCTTCTAAGCTGTGGACCAATATTTATTTGAATCTGGAAGATTAGACTAGGGTTTAGTTATGTTATCATTTAGAGGAAGATGCTTCCTAGTGCAGCTGGCAAGGCACATTAGTGGTTTGAGTTTACTTGAAGACACGGGTACAAATTTGTGTATGCTATACAAGAAAACAAAAACATCCAGAAACTCTAAACAAGAGAGTATCAGAATACATGAAAGTGAAATTACATGGAAGTTTAGGATAGTTGAAATTTTGACTTTATACTTGTCAGATCCAACTCATGCTTTTGTACCAGGGATTGTATATGCTCACCGCAATGAGCATATTGTCAACTATGGACCTGGGACCCAAGGGAAAGAAGAACCGAGCGTGGTCCATAATGGCCACCTGAGGCAGTCGTGCATCCCCCGCAGTGGGAAAAGGAAATTAGATGCAGGGGAAGAAAAGGAGAAACCTTCATCTAAGATGCGGAAAAAGAGCCAGTATAGCCTCCTTGCCAAATTTATGGGTATGGAAGAAGTTGAGTTTAGCAAGTGGTTGCTATCTGCAGCTCCGGCTGAGAGAAAGAAAGCGCTTCGAGACTACAAGAAGAGAAAGGAACAGAAGAGGCCTGATGGTTAAGAAGTTTCCTTCCCCATCTTGTAAATCAGTCGTGTTGTAACTCCTAAATGTATATATCTTTTGGAATGTATTCATTGAAAAATGTATATATGTTTTGTGTTAGTTTCTACAGATTGTAGTGTGTATAAATTGTATTTTAATGCCTTTGTAGGAAATAGTTGCTCTTAGTTCATCTTTGTAAAATCTCAAGTTAAAAGTTCTACAATCTCGCAATTGATTTTATGTTTATAAATATCGTTCTGTAGGATTAACTTGAAACAGTCAGACTTGGTATTGAGTTGGCTGTAAAACAAGGTACTACAGTAAAATGCCCCATAGCCCTACCTTCATTTAATATAGTTTAGCAATGCTATAATGATCAGTAAACTATGGATTCGGTTAGATCACTAAAATAAATTTATATATATTTTATAGAAAATGTTATATTAACTAATGTAATAAAAAATTATATTAACTAATGCAATAAAAAGTTATAATTTTAGCCTGACCTGTAAATTATGATGGTTTACCTGAGAAAGTAAAAGCTAAAATGGAGATCACCAAACTTTGTGAAGGCAACACAAGGAATAGGATAACCTCGAAATCAAAGAAGAAATAATATTAATTTGAATCTAGAACAGTGATAATAAGATGAGTACTTTCAATTTTGATTTTTATGTCTCTTAGTTTTAAAATACAACATCAATTTTGATTTTGAAATCAATTCGATACATTCATTTAAATTTTAAAAATAATAAACATTCATTTAAATTTTTAAAATAATAAACCCCCGTTTTAATTTTGGAAATAATAAACCTTCAAATTAGTTAATACTTTTTAAATAGCCTGCAATATTCATATCACTCCCTAGTGTAAAATGTAAGCAAAAAATAAAATAAAATAATTTGTTTTACAAAAGTTCTGCCATGAAACATCTAAAAACATTAGACATTAGACATCAACAACCCCCGACTCCAAAAAATAAATCATAAAAAAAGTTGTGAAAGAAAAACTAAAATCCATGGATGTAGTTTCTAGTGGGGCTTTGTTTTGCCATGTTACTATCTGGCTCTTCTTCTTTTCACTAATTATGACTTGAGATTTCTCTGCCATAATTAAAAAATATCATTGCTGCCTTCTTTGCATCTTGAATCTAGAAATCGGTTTAGAGGTAGAAGCAGCAGCTTGTTCACTAGGATTGCTGTCCATGTTGCGAGTGTGCTCCACAATAGAACCCGTAAAAGCCTGCAGAAAACAAAAACAATAATTAATGAGTTCAATGTTTGATAAAATTTTCTTTTACTCGATCCAAGCTATGGAAAACAAGTCCAAGGAAACCTGCCTTGCTACTATTACTACGTGTCTCGTGGCACAAGACAGAACCCTGTAAAACACAAAATGAACATGCGTACACTGAGATGATGTTTTTATTTTTATATCACTCTTCCAAATTAGAAAGGAAGAAAAATAATATTTACATTTATTATTAAAATAACATGTGGTAATGAATGTTTCCTGGTTAAAAATGATTATGGAAAAACAAGCTTATTGCTTTTTACATTTTCGATATAAAATAATCAATGGATATCGTATAGTATATCACAAAATAAGATTTCCAAGGAATGTTTTCTAGCTGCAAGCAGTGATGGTCCTGATGGAAAAACAAATAACATACATTTACTGCCAATAATAAGAATATCATAATTGTTACTTAACAAGGAGAGATAGATAGAGAGAGATCATACATGTTCTCCAGAAACTGTTTTCTGACGGAGATTATAAAAATATGAAAACTAACTCAACAAACTTCACCCAGCATCAATCTTAATGGTAAAGCAATGTTGGCTTCATCTTCTTTCACCCACACAGCCATCTTATCCTTCTTATTTCAATGTTGTATTTTAATGCATATTATTAGGCTTAAAACATTTCAAAACTTTGAAGACTTAAGATGGAAATCAGATCTAACAAGTTACCCACTTGCCACCAAATATAAAGGTTCTAGAAAAATGAGATGTGCACTAACTGGAGGAGAAACTAAAAGAAAAGAAAACATTAAATAAGGCATGCTTTTCAACAACTAAATCCAGTCACTGCCAGAGAGCATTCTCCTTGAAAAACAATGATTTTTTTTAAGTGAATTTTAGTAAGGCACAGAGATAACAATGGGAAAATATCATGGGTTAGACTAATAAGCAAACTTACAAACAAAAGGGGAGAGAGAGAGAGGAGGGAGAGAGGGTGGGAACAAAGTTACCAGATACCTAGCAAACCGCGTATTGGTACTTGCGTACCCAAACATGGTACTCTTACGTATCAATACTCTAAATTTAGCGTACAGAAAAATTTCTTTATTGTTTACCTATAATTGCACAAAATAACTATATTATAAATTAGTACTGGATGCTCAAACATTACATTTATAATAATTTTCTTATAAACCAATCAACTTGTTGATTCAACTAAACTTTTTTTATAAAACTTAGGTTTATTATATTTAGATTCTAAGAAAAATCCTAACTATAAGAACTTAAAAAAAAATCCTAGCGTACCGCGTTTTAACTACGTAGCGTACCGCGTATTCATATTCGTACCGCGTACCATACGAACTGCGTTCCAAGCAACACCGAGTGGAAAGGATCTACTTACACCTCGGGATTATAGCACCAAATCCAGGGAAGCAAATATTTATAGAATAGATCAGATGGCAATGGCTAGCCTCCATGTGGTTGTGATCCCCCAACCAATATAGTAAATAAATAAATAATGAAAGAGAGCACAGCCAGAGTTTTACTGGCTGCTTGAAAATAAGAGCACGATACCTCACTTTTTGGTCTAGGTTGCTCCTGACGATTAGACTTTGGTTCCTTCTCAGAAACACTTGATTTGCTAGAGACAGTATGTGCCACCTGTGGATATCCATCTGATTTGGGCAATGAGGCAGAAACTGAATCAACAGTGAATGCAGATTAGAATTATCTGAATCTTGAACAGTAACATGTACCCACGATAATTTTGAATCAAATCCCAAGCTATAAACAAACTTGGGTCTAAGCAATCTGGGTAAAATGGGAATCTTAAAATTGAGAATAAATTATATAAGGACTGCCTGTAAAACTATGTTTTACACCATTTAATAGCAATATGACGCGTAGGTAATTTAGAAAAATCAAGGAGTTCGAATTGTATTGACAACTTTTGTAATTATCATTTACCATGGTAAAACTGTTTAATTAATCAGACGGATCTATTAATATTATTCAAACTCCTTAATTTTCTACTAAATTACCTATATGGCATCTATTGGATGGTGTAAATCTATTACCCTGAAAATTTGTTTTGCATTGCAATTGCTAATAATTGCTTCTTAGATAACAGTTTTGTATTATGATTCAAGAACCTTTAACATTTTATATATGTTGAAAACAGTTTTAAAAACAGCCATGACAGGAGGGAAGCTCAGTTGAAAGAATTCAAGTTTTACTGACACATGGCTTCTTATAGAAAAACGAATGATGCATTACTAAGAGAGTACTGACCTTTGGATGCAGGTTGAACCTTTGAAGCTTCACTCTACATTTTGGAAATTTTCAAAAAACAAGGGAAAAGTAATTAATAAATAAAACAGAAAGGGAAATTTATAACTTCTGATAAACCACCCAGCAAGCTTATTTCCTGCAGCTATAAAACTAACATGTAGCCATAGAAGGAAGCGAATAAGGATGTGTTTCTTACAGCCAACTGATTACGAAAATCTTGCTCAAGATGATCCTCCAATTTCGTGGTCGAATGTACATCCTTTGACTCCACCAGTGAGTCACTTAATAGGTCCATCTATGCGTCAAGGGACGGGACTGGAACTTAGTTATAGATATTTATCAACAACACTATGCATTCATTACTTAACCACGTCAAAAGCAGTAAGTGCAACCTAAGCCATACCTCTATATTTTTCACCTCATGATCCCCAGAAAACTGACTTGGTTGGTGTTTTAAATCAACTTCATCCAGCTCATCATATTCATCGAAATTTTCAGCTTCAAGTTCTTCTTTCTCAAGCTCATCCATTCTGGACAGTAGGCAAGCATATTCTTCATCTTCAACTGTAGCTCTCTTGTTGTCTGGCAAAGAAAAATTGGAGGATCAGGTTTCAGAATCCAAGAATGCTTATGTACATAAATCTCAACAACGGACGTTTTGACCTCAGTTTTTTTGCAGCAGATGCTCTTCGTGTCAACGTGAGACAAAAACAATCAGATTAATTTTCATTAAAAAAATCCATCTATAATATGAATACCATCCTCTGATCTAAAAGAGGGGGAAAAATATTATGCTCATATCTCTCCTGTTTCAATTTTTAGAGGCATCTTTAGTGAACTTAAGAGGCAGGTATAATAATTTCAATTCAGATGTCACGTAGAGCTTATCATCTATTATGTTCATTCTATTGTAATATGTTAAAATGCTACTAAATCAGAGATCAAACTACAGATAGGTAACAAATTTAAAATAAAAATAATTTTTAGAGATCTTAAATTGAGAATTTGAGATCCAATTGCAAAATATGTCTGCGTTACATTTATCTATGGGATTTATTTTTATCCTACCCAACTAGTTTGGGATAATTACATTGTCTAGTTGAGTTGGGGTATAAATTGAGAACTAGTTAAGAAATTATATCAAATGATAAATAGGCGGCAACATATCCAATGACAGATATTATAACGAAAGTGGATTATTGGTTTTTGCTGAACACCTCAGTGGATCTAATAGAGGTTAGACAAATAGTAGGCATCATTTCCACACAGCAACACTACTGCTTACAAAATGAGAACATCAAGTGTTTCTTTTGAAGCGAGATAGGTAGCATACTTGGTTCAAACCTGATCAAGACTTTAAATCATATGACTACACAAACAATCATAACAGATCAAAACTTAGTAAATAACAAACAAAAGGACCAACAGTATAACATCAATTATCAGATCCTCATACAATATAGTAACTTAATAGCAAAATATAGTTTCATTACCACTCTAGTAGAAAAAGAAGTTGAAGGTGGAAACATGCCTGCTGGCAAATCCTTTTCTAGAAAAGCATCCTCGATATAGTCTTCTCTTATCTCTACAAGACCCTCCTGTGTAAACCGTTGTGCTAAAAATATCAAAAAATAAAAATCAAAATATAAGGGACGATGCACATGACAAGAAGAGAATTCATGGAAGGACATCATTCACATACTTGCAAGACCAAGGAGTGTGTGTTCCCATTCAAATATAGTTAGTAAATAGAGATGACGCAAAAAAACACAATTTAAAAACATTATCATTAATATCAAAAAGATAAAAGAAAACTGCAGAAAAGGATACTAAATATACATAATTTACCACATGATTGCACATGTCATGCCTTAAATATAAGTCTGATCTTCAGACAACTATTATTCTAAACAAGGTTTACTTCCTAAAACTATCAGAAATATAAGAAATGAATCATCCTAAAAAAAATTAAACAGGGATACTTGAGGATATATGCAACTACATATATATTGCAATAAGTAAAGCTCTTGTAATCACAATAATCACCCAACTAAAAAATTCATTATTTAACAACCATTGCAACTGTTTTGGAACCAGCAGCACAATATAAGCAGCAGGAATCCCCAATACTTGGAGCTATAATTTAAATTCTTGCATCTCAAAGCTCAAACTTCTTCTCTACCCAGCATTTGGTTTACACTTGTTCTTTTGGAATTTTTTTTTATAGACCAAATTGTCATATTTAAATAATGAAGTCACGGGTTTTTGACAAGCCATTCTCTCTAGTGGCTCAGTAAAAGCCTAACAGGCATGGACAACAACACTAGACATGGGCATCCTGAGGCAATGGGTTCTTAAACCCTTCGGCGTATTCAAATCCCCTCTGCTCCAAGACAGAGGATTGTGTCACATCGCAAATCCTAAAGAAGAAATACGAGACATACATGACAATGACATATGCACAAGCATTAGAGCAGCACTTTCCCTGCTTCATATATTCAACTCAACTACGTCTTTTATCCCAAACTAGATGGGGACATGGGATAGGTGATGCTTCATATACAAAGAAAAAATTATCATTAGGCCACTAAATAACAGCAAAAGATGTGCTTGACCAAAAATATCATACAAGCACTTATCAAGCAAGGAAAAGAATCAAACTTACTGCGGCCTCAGAAGCTGTGGCATCAAAAAATGAAGCCTCAACCTTTAGATCCTGCATTACAGCTTTAAGGGACTCAACTTGCGATTCCAAAGCATTTCCTCTTCTTTTTAAAATATCACTTGTTTGTTTGGATGTTCTATCTGCATAATAACCTTCTCCTAAGAGAACCTGCAGGAAAACTGAATATGCCTCGTAAGGTTTGAAGGGTTTATTTTCTATAACATAACACTGTTATTGAAGCATGAGGTAAGAAAATGAAGAAAAAAGAGTAAATACCCAAAAAAGAAAAATCTACACAAAAAAAAAGCACCAGCTGTAGCAACTTGAGACAAACACTAATCTATATTATAGTCCTAAAGCTGTAATTTCGTTAGCATTATTCCCCCCACTGGAGTAAATTACAATGTTAGGGTATGGTTATATATATTCCTTAACCATACTTAAAGAGTTACTCTTGCATACTAAACTAAGTCTATTACATCAAATAGACCTCAAGCAATTGCAACAATGTCACAACCTTTTAGCAATCTTAAAACTAACAAAACTGAAGTCAAAGTTTTGGCCTGCTACAAGCTGGGCTCAGGGACGGCTGTCAGCCGGCCACAGGATAATTTTACCAATAAGAAAGAATTTATCCCACAAATATACTTGAACAAATTCGAAGTTACCATCAAAAGAAAACTACGTCAAACAATATAGGTACAATATAAGTAAATTCATTTTGTGTAACTAGTGAATGTACATAAAAGTATTACCAGGAACTCATTGGTGTGAATCAAACGACCAGGGAAGAACGCTGCTTTCCCAAATGGAACCTGACAATAAAATTGACACAGTAAAAATAATCAGACCACGAGCCGCAATGACAATTGTTGCAAATAGGTACATATAAAACACAGATATGTATGTATATATATATATATATATATATATATATATATATATATATATATGACGGTTGAGCAAAAATGACCATGATATCGTGGTGGAGTTGTTCGGGAATTTGCTGAACGAGGTTGAGGAGATTGTTGTTGTCGGTGATAAAGTGTTGGAGCTGATTGAGCTCCTTTTGACGGTCGGCGATCGTATCGAGAACGCGCTTTGATGCTTTCTGGGCTTCCTCCGGCGGAAAAACGGAGGACAATGATGTTACAGTCCCCTTCTTCTTCATACTAGGGTTTGTTACGATCTTCTCCACAATTAAAAAGATTTAACTGGACTCTAATAGTGCAAATATGCGGAATTAATCAGCAAATATTGCATGTTACAGAGAGATGTCAGTTTAGGGGCTTGAGGGTTTAGGAGCTGACTCGAGAATCGACTTACCCTGTTCGGTAACAACTTATAACTTTATAAGTTGGAACTTGATCAAACCAACTTATAAGTTTTTTTTGGCTAAGGTGTTTGACATTTATTTATTTTTTGACTTCTATGTTAAGTTTTAAGTCAAAAAAATAATTAAATAACTATTTGTGTTTTATTTAAAAATAATTTATAAGTTATTTTTAAATAAGTTAGTTTGACTAGATGTAATATCTATTTTGTCCCTCTTCTATTTTGACCCTCTTTTTATTAATATTATTTTTTTGTAATCTTTATATTTATTTTAATTTATAAATTATTATGAGCCGAACATATTCATAACTTATTTTAATTTAATTTATGATTTATAAGTCAAATTGATATCAAATATTTTTACTTATAAGTCACAACTTAAAATAACTTATAAATCAACTTATATTTTAATTTATAATTCATTTTAAAATAAATCATTCCCGACCGGTTATTTTTTACTAAAAAAAACAAAATTTTAAATAGTGGGGAAGTTTTTTTGTTTTTTATTTTATTGGCCTAAATTTGGATTAATACTCTCAAATTTTAAATTTTTGAGGATTCTCTTTTCAATTTTTTCAATTAAGGGATTAAATTTTTATTTTTTTTTATTACTTCTGATTGATAATAACACGTCAGAAATTAATAACACGACAACGACATGTGGCTAAAAAATACTTAATGTGTAATATTGCGTCTCATTTTAACATTTATTCCATTAAGTTTTATAGCAAAAAAGATAAATATAAGATCATTATTAATTTTTTTAAAAATAAGTTTAATACATTATAAAATCAACTTAAAAAATATCATCAATAACCAATATAATGATAAATATTTTAAAATGTATAAATGTACTACTAATTAAAATCTTCTTATTTCATAATCATCAATAATCAATATAATGACAATTTACCCTTTTGGTATAAAAAATTAAGACCTAAATATAGATTAATGTCCTAAACTTTAAGTTTATTTCATTATAATCAATTTTTATACCAAAAATGGTAAAATTGTCACTAAATTTACTTTAAAAAAATTAATAATGGTCTTCTATTTACCCTTTTTGGTACAAAAAAATTAATTGAATAAATATTAAAATGAGACTCAATATTACACATAAATATTTTTTTAGTCACGTGTCGTGTGACAACCCCAAAATAGGTCCATTCCATCCAACCTATTCTGAGTCGCCAAATACATGGTACAGAAAATAACTACAACTTTATTACAATAATTGTCGTGTAAAATACAACAATACATATGTTGTGAGTTTGGATACAAATATATACCAAATGTAACTCTTGTTCCAACCGTGGACATCACCTCACAATGACACCTTACATAAATGTATAGTCAAAAACTGTTTTAGAAATTAGAATCTTTGGGAAGTGCTCAAGGAAACCTTCGTACATGGGAGGCCATGCGTCTAGGTTATGATAGATATCATATGGCCACAGAATTATCCTTGGTTGACCCAATAGACCCCAAAGAAAAACGAGAAGATTACTATCATATTCTTCCCAATGGTGAGTCTTCTCTTAACATATCATTATCTATACTGTCTCTAATTGAGAATTATACTTCAAACAAACACCAATATTATATAGGTAGTGCTCGTATATGAACTCAGCAAGTGGATGAGCACATCCCTGTCTTATGATGACACGAGGTTGTATGTCGTTAGACATCTTGTATGATAGTGGCAAAACGCCCTCCCAACGTTGGGTACACCTTACCCTATTGGATTCACCAAATAAAACTACTAAATGAACTTTTCTATACTGCTTCGGGAGAACATCCACAGCTAGAGACCACCGTTCTATTTTCCCGTTACCCTCGCTCGACCCAGCTACACTCTTATTACCTGAAAGGAATTGTGAAGCAAAAGGGTGAGCACAACTAGCTCAGTAAAGAATATCATAACTAAAGATAATTAAATTATCAATAGCCTTCATCAATAATAAATCAGAGATTTAGAACATATGGTAAATGATAAAAATTTCAACCATAGTTGCAGCGGAACGAGCAATCCATTAGAAGAGTCAAATAGACTATAAAGTCTATTATCTTCTCCATGTTAAAAATCCACCAACAATAATTTATCCCTGTTACATCAATCAACAATTCTGGTCCACAATCATATGAATAACTCATAATCATAACTGTAGTTCTAAATTCCTCTTCTCATCCAGGACGAAGATAATTTTTATCACCTATCTTTACCTGAAACATCAAAGATCATGGTTACACCAAATCACATTTCCTGTTCATAATCATACTAATAACTTCATCTTTGCACTACGGCCAAAAATATTCATTTGTATCACCAGTTGGTCATGTTTATCTCAACATCTGTTCATCTTTGCACTACTGGCCAAAGATATTCAACAACATGTCATCTTTGCACTACGGGCCAAAGATATTCATCAACAATTCATCTTTGTACTACATGTGACGCCCCCAAAATTAGGTATACATCACCCATCTTGGGTCGTCAGATACATAGTACAAAATACAAATACAACTTACTAATACAACTGTCGTGTACAATACGACAAAACATAAACTGTGAGTTTGAATACAAATATTATCTTCTAGAGAGTATTCATACTCAAAAGGAGTCCTTATTACATTTATTAACACACCATTACATAGAATAGTGAGGACTACTAACTAATACTATCATTCGGACCATCACTCCGTTCCCCGACTTGCCCCATCTACGTTCTCATTTCCTGAAGAGAATAGTGAAAGAAAGGGTGAGCTCAACTAGCCCAGTAAGAAATATCATGACTAAGATAATGCAGAATAAATTATCATTAGCCTTCAACAATGTTAAACTGATAAAATATAATAGACATCAAGTTTAACTGCAGCGGAACAAGCAATCCATTAAAAGAGTCAAGTAGAAAATAAACTCTACTATCTTTTATGATTTAAAAGATTTTCCAACACTGTGATCGCTGAGACTCAGCTTAATAAAATAATTCACATCATCGAATCACCCCTGCACTACGGCCAAGGATATTCGTATATTCATTAATGGTCATGATCATGCCAACAACTGTCCATCAATGCACTACGGGCCAATGAGGACTTTTACCACATCATTTGTAACATTACGGTCATGATTATACCGAATAATCTCTGGTCATAATCATACCAAGTCCATCTATGCACTACAGGCCACAGATGACTTTCAACATTTTATAAACATGAGGATGATGACAATGATATAAGAATTCAATAAAACAAGTTCAAGAATTAATTTATCCAAGAATTAACAACGTCCAAATTGTCAACATGATACTGCTTTGTGGAGTAAAATTCAAGAATACTTAGAAGAATATTTTCATGAAAAGATACTGGATGAAACGCAATTATCAAGGATATTCCACAAATTTCATGGAGTATAGAAGTCAAAACTTAACCAATTGAGTACAATAAAGAATGGAATAACAAAAGAAATCACCATGCATGCGATAGACCGCACAAACAGGTTATTCCAACAGAATAATAAATAATGGAACCAGGTCCAGCGTAAACGTACAGACAGGATATTCCGACAGAATAATAAATAATGGAACCAGGTCCGGTGTAAAACACACAGACAGGATATTCCGACAGAATAATAAATAATGGAACCAGGTCCGGTGTAAAACACACAGACAGGATATTCCGACAGAATAATAAATAATGGAACCAGGTCCGATGTAAAACACACAGACAGGATGTTCCAACAGAATAATAATAAAAACAGAACCAGGTCCGGTGTAAAACACACAGACAGGATGTTCCAACAGAATAATAATAAAAACGGAACCAGGTCCGGTGTAAAACACACAGACAGGATGTTCCAACAGAATAATAGAAGAATGTCACCAAGTATAGGGTAGACCACGTATACAGGTTATTCCAACAGAATAATAAGAAATGGAATAACAACAGTTCTCTTCATGAATAAGAAAGAATAACACCCTTACCGTTTTAAAGACGAGCTGAAATAAGGAAGTAGTTAAGTAGCAGAATACTCTTCTTCTCTCTCTCTAAAGTTTCTCTCTATAGTTTCTCTCTCTAGAGTTCAGTGAATTCGTAAGAAATAATGAAGGAATGAACTGCTATTTATAGAAAAATAGAATGCATAGTAACTAATCCATGAACGGTCCAGATTGATTACTTTAATCTGACGGTCCATATTTAAAGAAAAATCTTTTAAATAAAATATAATATATTCTATTTATAGAATAACTTTAATAAAGTATTCTGTTTTATATAAAAAGATGTTTTTGTTTTATTACGTTAATAATACGAATAAAACAAAACGTCATTATCGCTAAATAATTCATATTATTAACTGACAATAATTGAATCAAACTGAGTGACTTCTCACATAAGCATTAATAATCAATACCGTGTGCTACTATGCAACCACACGTATTACTGTACTTTTACTACCGAGTAGTTCAACAGTAACAATGGTAAAATTTTCGCCGTTATTTTTAATAAAATATTTTTGTCGTTTTCTCAATCCGACAATAATTCTGTTGTGGGGTCCACCAATGATTGTGTCGTTGTACGAATATTCCCTGTTAAAACGAATATTCCCTGACCAATCGAATATTATATAACAACTTGCGTACTTTGCAAAATTTATAAATATTACCCACAACTATAACATTATATCAAATTAACTCCATAATATTCAAAAATGATATTTATAGAAAATTCATCTTTATTTATAAAAGTTGGGGTCTTACAACCTCCCCTTCTTATGAAATTTTGCCCTCGAAATTAGGGTACGTACCTGGTATGTCGAAGAGGTAAGGATACCTTGATTTCATTTCAGATTCTAACTCCCAAGTCATTTCCTCAACATCGTGGTTTCTCCACAAAACTTTGACTTGAGGTATAACCTTGGAGCGTAGAATATGTTCCTTCTTATCCAAGATTTGAACAGGAACTTCTTCATACGTCAAATCTTCCGCTATTTCGTCCGGTTCTAACTCAATAATGTGGTTCGGGTCTTCCACATATTTGCGTAACATGGATATGTGAAAAACGTTATGAACACGAGACATACTTGGCGGTAAAGCGAGTCTATAAGCCACAGTTCCTACTCGATCGAGGATTAAAAATGGACCGATGAATCGAGGATTGAGCTTTCCTCTCTTTCCAAATCTCGTAACTCCTTTCCATGGAGCAACACGTAAGAACACATGATCTCCTACATCAAATTCCACGTCCTTTCGATGAAGATCAGCATAACTCTTTTGTCGATCTTGTGAGGTTTTTATACGTTGTCGGATCGTTTGAATCTTTTCTGTAGTCATACGTACCAACTCCGGTTCCAACAACGTTGCTTCACCCACCTCATCCCAGCATACTGGAGAACGACATTTTCTTCCATACAATGCTTCGAATGGAGCCATGCCAATACTTGCTTGATAACTGTTGTTGTAGGAAAACTCCACCAATGGTAAGAACTTGTCCCAACTTCCCTTGAAGTCAAAGACACAGAGTCTTAATAGATCTTCAAGAGTTTGAATAGTCCTCTCTGATTGTCCGTCCGTCTGAGGATGATATGCTGAACTAAATCGTAATTCCGTGCCCATAGCTTTTTGTAAACTAACCCAAAATCGTGAAGTGAATCTTGGGTCTCGGTCAGAAACTATGGATACTGGCATACCATGCAGTCTTACAATCTCGTTTATGTACATACGAGCAAGACGTTCAAGTGTATAAGTTTCTCGTATCGGTAAGAAATGAGCAGACTTGGTCAATCTATCAACAATGACCCAAATCGCATCAATACCTTGAGAAACCCTTGGAAGACCGGTAACGAAATCCATGGTAATGTGCTCCCACTTCCATTCTGGAATTTCAAGTGGTTGCAATGGACCTTTTGGTACTTGATGCTCCGCTTTGACTCGTTGACAAGTTAGACACCTTGAGATAAACAACGCTATCTCTCTCTTCATATTGCTCCACCAAAATGTATGACGAAGATCATGATACATTTTGGTACTTCCAGGATGGATTGCAAACGGTGTGTTGTGCGCCTCCATCATGATTTCATACTTTAAATCAGGGTTGTTAGGAACACAAAGTCTGGAGTTGACTCGAAGTATTCCTTCTTCATCGATTCTTGCTTCCGGCATAGCACCTTCTTGCACTTTCTTCCTCATACGCATCAGCTCCAGGTCTGTAGCTTGAGCAGCTTTAACTTTATCGATTAAAGTCGGTTCTACGTATATTCGTCATCATCACATGGGTCCCTGGAGTCTTTAACTCTATCTCCATCCTTTGCAAATCACACAAAATGGGTCTTTGTGTTGACAATATCGCACTCGTACTTGCATATGATCTTCTACTCAATGCGTCAGCTACCACGTTCGCTTTTCAGGATGATATTGAATGGTATGATCATAATCTTTCAACAGTTCAAGCCAACGTCGTTGTCGCATGTTGAGTTCCTTTTGAGTGAAGAAATATTTGAGGCTTTTATGATCCGTAAAGATCTCCACCTTCTCCCCATACAAGTAATGCCTCCAAATTTTAAGTGCAAAGACAACAGCTGCCAACTCTAGATCATGAGTAGGATAATTCCTCTCATATTCCTTGAGTTGTCTTGATGCATAGGCTATGACTTTTCCATGTTGCATGAGAACGCATCCCAACCCTTTGCTCGAAGCATCACTGTAGATGACAAATCCCTCCGAGCCAGATGGTATTGTTAGAACAGGTGCTGAAATGAGTCTCCTCTTGAGTTCTTGAAAACTCTGCTCACATTCTTCGCTCCAACCGAACTTTGTATCTTTTCGAGTCAGCTGAGTTAATGGAGTAGCGATTCGAGAAAATCCTTCCACGAATCTCCGATAATAACCAGCTAAACCGAGAAAGCTACGTACTTCGGTCACTGATTTAGGTTGCTCCCAGCTTTGAATAGCTTCAATCTTTGCCGGGTCAACCGATATTCCACGACTTGATACTACGTGCCCAAGGAATGCTACCTCTTCCAGCCAGAACTCGCATTTCTTCAACTTGGCATAAAGTTTGTATTCACGAAGCTTTTGGAGTACCAGCCTCAAGTGTTGCTCATGATCTTCACGGCTTTTGGAATAAACAAGGATGTCATCGATAAAGACGACCACAAAGTGATCCAAATATTCCTTAAATACCCTGTTCATCATATCCATGAAGGCAGCAGGAGCATTAGTCAATCCAAAAGACATAACTAAGAATTCATAATGCCCATACCGAGTTCTGAAAGCCGTCTTTGGAATATCCTCAGTTCTAACCTTCAGCTGATGATATCCAGAACGAAGATCGATCTTTGAAAAGAATTGTGCTCCTTGCAACTGGTCAAACAGGTCATCAATACGTGGCAATGGGTACCTATTTTTGATGGTGACATGATTCAACTCCCGATAATCAATACAAAGTCGCATACTCCCATCTTTCTTCTTCACGAACAGAACAGGAGCACCCCAAGGAGAAGTACTAGGACGAATAAAACCAATGTCTAACAATTCCTGCAGTTGAGTCTTTAACTCCTGAAGTTCAATAGGAGCCATTCGATATGGGGCTTTGGAAATGGGTTTTGTACCGGGTTCAAGGTCGATACAAAATTCAATTTCACGCTCTGGGGGTAGGCCAGGAAGTTCTTCGGGAAATACGTCAGGAAATTTATTAACAACAGAAATATCATTCAAAGCTGACGTATTTTTGTTTAGATCTGTGACATGAGCTAAGAAAGCTTGACATCCGTTTTTCAATAAACGAATAGCTTTATGGCTTGAGATGACAGCGATTGATTTTAATGGTTTGGTTGCTTGAATTCGCATAATAGGTCGATTAGGAATATGAAAGCTAACAACCTTACGAAAATAATCAATTTTTGCATGATGAGTAGTTAACCAATCAATCCCTAGAATCACGTCAAATGCAAGTATTTTTAATGAAATAAGATCGACAGGTAATGTGTGGGTACCAACTTGAACCAAACAAGACTTATAAACCGTGGATGTAATGAAGGTTTCTCCCAATGGAGTTTCAACTGCTAAGTCAAAGTCTAATTTCTCCGGAATCAAATTTAATCGATGAGCGCAAGTAGGAGAAATAAAAGAATGGGTAGAACCGGTATCAAATAAAGTATAGACTTCGTTAGAGTTTATGATAAGCTTACCCGTGATGACCTCATTCGGGTTCCTTGCTTTCTGGGAGTTCACAACAAACGCTCTCCCTTGCACAACCGGTTTTGACTTTTCTGGGACGGCCTTTGGTGCCTCCATCCTAGCTGAATTTGTCTTCGGTAAACGACAAAATCGGGCTAAATGACCTTCTCTTCCACAATTATAACATGCTTTGGACGGCATCGCGCAGTTTGGACTGATGTGCCCCTCCCCTCCGCATTTGAAACATATGATAGGTGGTCGTTCTCCTTCCTTAACGACAGGTGCTGGTGCTGACGTCTTTCCATCATTGTTGAATCTCCTCTTCTTGAAATGTCCATTCTTATTATTTTGGCCCTGATTACCACCGAAGTGGTTACCATTTCTGGCCTGTTGATTCCCTCCACGCTTGTTGTCACCGCTTCGATGACTGCTTTCACTGGTATTATCATTTTGCCGGCTGCTCTCTTTTGGTTGCGTTGTCTCGTTATCGCGCTCCACCAACTGAGCCCTATTTACAACATCTGAATACAAACACAGTTTATGAGAAACAAGATGTTGACGTATCTCCGGCTTCAAACCTCTTAAAAACATCCGCGTCATTCTTTCTTCATTATCCACCAGGTGGGACGCAAACCGGGATAACTCCGCAAATTTTGCCTCGTACTGCGACACGGTCATATTATTCTGCTCCAATTTGATGAACTCCACCTCCTTCATGTGACGAATACTCTCGGGAAAGTATTTGTCGTTAAACAGCTCTTGGAACTTCTCCCAAGACATCTTCAGTGCGGCAGGTTGAGTACGCTTTATCGATTCCCACCAGTAATCTGCCTCTCCTCGCAACATAAAGGCGGCAAAGGGAACCTTTTGCTCCTCGGAGCAACCCAAGACATCAAATATCTTGGTGATCTGCTTTATCCATGTTTCAGCTACAAGTGGTTTGGGTTCTCCCTTAAACTCCGGTGGTCCCAGCTCCTTAAACTGTTTAGCGGTGACCGCCTGAGAGTTTCCAGTATTTCCACCTACGTTGTGGACAGGAGCCGCTTTCACCTGTTGTTGCATGAATTGCATAAAACCTCTGAACATTCTATCATTCATCATCTGGTCAGTGTTGTTGTTTGCATGAGGATTGTCACCTTCCTGATGAACATTATCCTGATTATTGATATGTGGTGAATCAATAATCGTCTGTGCTCCATTGCTATTCTCAACATTCTCAGATGCCATTTTCAGATACTGCCACAAAATAAAAGTTAATTGATATGTCATATATTATCCTTATATTATGACCGACCAATTAAATACCATGCAAATAAACTTAGGTAGGTCATACTAGCGAAGGAATTCCCCGTCTCTCCCCTCCTAGTTCTATTCTCACATCTTAGCCAGGGATCATATCCCTAAGCTCTGATACCAACTGTGACGCCCCCAAAATTAGGTATACATCACCCATCTTGGGTCGTCAGATACATAGTACAAAATACAAATACAACTTACTAATACAACTGTCGTGTACAATACGACAAAACATAAACTGTGAGTTTGAATACAAATATTATCTTCTAGAGAGTATTCATACTCAAAAGGAGTCCTCATTACATTTATTAACACACCATTACATAGAATAGTGAGGACTACTAACTAATACTATCATTCGGACCATCACTCCGTTCCCCGACTTGCCCCAGCTACGTTCTCATTTCCTGAAGAGAACAGTGAAAGAAAGGGTGAGCTCAACTAGCCCAGTAAGAAATATTATGACTAAGATAATGCAGAATAAATTATCATTAGCCTTCAACAATGTTAAACTGATAAAATATAATAGACATCAAGTTTAACTGCAGCGGAACAAGCAATCCATTAAAAGAGTCAAGTAGAAAATAAACTCTACTATCTTTTATGATTTAAAAGATTTTCCAACACTGTGATCGCTGAGACTCAGCTTAATAAAATAATTCACATCATCGAATCACCCCTGCACTACGGCCAAGGATATTCGTATATTCATTAATGGTCATGATCATGCCAACAACTGTCCATCAATGCACTACGGGCCAATGAGGACTTTTACCACATCATTTGTAACATTACGGTCATGATTATACCGAATAATCCCTGGTCATAATCATACCAAGTCCATCTATGCACTACAGGCCACAGATGACTTTCAACATTTTATAAACATGAGGATGATGACAATGATATAAGAATTCAATAAAACAAGTTCAAGAATTAATTTATCCAAGAATTAACAACGTCCAAATTGTCAACATGATACTGCTTTGTGGAGTAAAATTCAAGAATACTTAGAAGAATATTTTCATGAAAAGATACTGGATGAAACGCAATTATCAAGGATATTCCACAAATTTCATGGAGTATAGAAGTCAAAACTTAACCAACTGAGTACAATAAAGAATGGAATAACAAAAGAAATCACCATGCATGCGATAGACCGCACAAACAGGTTATTCCAACAGAATAATAAATAATGGAACCAGGTCCGGCGTAAACGCACAGACAGGATATTCCGACAGAATAATAAATAATGGAACCAGGTCCGGTGTAAAACACACAGACAGGATATTCCGACAGAATAATAAATAATGGAACCAGGTCCGGTGTAAAACACACAGACAGGATATTCCGACAGAATAATAAATAATGGAACCAGGTCCGGTGTAAAACACACAGACAGGATGTTCCAACAGAATAATAATAAAAACGGAACCAGGTCCGGTGTAAAACACACAGACAGGATGTTCCAACAGAATAATAGAAGAATGTCACCAAGTATAGGGTAGACCACGTATACATGTTATTCCAACAGAATAATAAGAAATGGAATAACAACAGTTCTCTTCATGAATAAGAAAGAATAACACCCTTACCGTTTTAAAGACGAGCTGAAATAAGGAAGTAGTTAAGTAGCAGAATACTCTTCTTCTCTCTCTCTATAGTTTCTCTCTACAGTTTCTCTCTCTAGAGTTCAGTGAATTCGTAAGAAATAATGAAGGAATGAGCTGCTATTTATAGAAAAATAGAATGCATAGTAACTAATCCATGAACGGTCCAGATTGATTACTTTAATCTGACGGTCCATATTTAAAGAAAAATCTTTTAAATAAAATATAATATATTCTATTTATAGAATAACTTTAATAAAGTATTCTGTTTTATATAAAAAGATGTTTTTGTTTTATTACGTTAATAATACGAATAAAACAAAACGTCATTATCGCTAAATAATTCATATTATTAACTGACAATAATTGAATCAAACTGAGTGACTTCTCACATAAGCATTAATAATCAATATCGTGTGCTACTATGCAACCACACATATTACTGTACTTTTACTACCGAGTAGTTCAACAGTAACAATGGTAAAATTTTGCCGTTATTTTTAATAAAATATTTTTGTCGTTTTCTCAATCCGACAATAATTCCGTTGTGGGGTCCACCAATGATTGTGTCGTTGTACGAATATTCCCTGTTAAAACGAATATTTTCCGACCAATCGAATATTATATAACAACTTGCGTACTTTACAAAATTTATAAATATTACCCACAACTATAACATTATATCAAATTAACTCCATAATATTCAAAAATGATATTTATAGAAAATTCTTCTTTATGTATAAAAGTTGGGGTCTTACACTACAGGCTAAAGATATTCATCAATATTTCATCTTTGCACTACAGGCCAAAGATATTAATATCTCAAAGAAATTTATAATCATTTCAGAATTTATATAAACAATAATTATAACCATGTTGATCAATTCACCTTTGCACTTAAGCTAATGATATTCACTTATAAATTCAATGGTCATGATCATACCAATCAACGATTCAACTTTACACTACTGGCCAAAGATAACACATAGTCATGATCATACCAAAAATCTATCCATCTTTACACTCAAGTCAAAGAGAAATATCATTATTAGGGTTATAAAAATGTTATATATAATAATAAAAATAATATGATCAACATATAATTTTAATCTCAAGAGTAATATTCGTAAATCAACTATAATTTGGTAAGAAAAAGAAACCAATTTTTCTGTGAATAGTAACTCGTGAATAGTAACTCATGAATAGTAAATCATGAATAGTAACTCGTGAATAGTAACTCATGAATAGTAAACCCGACACAAAAAAGGTAAAAATTCTACAATAAAATTCATACCAGTATTTCGGTATAATGATATTGAAAGAATAATACTTCTTAAGCTTATAAACAATTTATTTAAATTGTTTATATTTTACTAAATAATGCATTTAATCATCCTAAAATGCCAAACTCATAAGATTTTATCACCAATAACCAAAAACCCTCATCAAAAATCTGCATATACCTCATATAGGATTCTCAAGCCATAAAATTCTTTTTTCTAATTTTCTTACTTCATAAAACATATTTAATTCATTTACTCATAACTAGACTATTTTCATAAAAAATACCAAATCAGTTCTAAAAATAATTTTTTTCTGAGATTTAGCATAATATAGTCCCATAGTGAACATATATTTTTCTCAGAATTTTTAAAAGTCATTTACTATTTTTCATATGGCCAAAACAGCCGAATATTTAGACATTTATCAAAAATTGTACTTTTATCTAAAAAATCTGAAATTCACAGAGTATACTCCTATCATATACATGTACTCCCAATAAAAATTTCATCAATTTTGGAGTTAACCACAAGGAATTATAAGCGGTTACTTTTAAAATAGTCTTTTCTCATAAAATTCATAACTCTCAATCTATACATCTAAAAATCACCATTTTTGGATACAATCAAGAAAACTCATCAATTAATCATTTTAAATTTTTCCAGAATTTTTGAAATTTAGAAAAATTATGAAACTGAAAATCATAACCCTTAAAATCCCTTACTATCCCTTACCTCAAAAGAGCAGCACTTCTGACTGGAATGCAAAGCTGAAGGAAACTTGCACTGAATAGCAACTCTCAAAGTATCTAAATACTCACAAAATGTCCTTCATAATATAGAGAGAGAAACTTATGAATTCTTGTGTGATTTTCAATTCTAACTTAGCCCTCTATTTATAGGAAAATGTTAGCACGCCGAAGCAGACTTAACCTGCAACCTGATGGCTTTACCTGCTACTATTCCCACCCACCACATTTGAATAAAAATCTCAGCACATTTCTTCACCAACCAAGAGTGGGGGCCCACTAATTCTAGAATTTTCCACCAAAATGATTAACTTCGAAAATTCAACAATTTCTGAACCAGTCATCTCGTAAAATTCATAACAAATCATACGTTCATTTTTAACGGTTCAAAATTTATGGACATATACTCAACTTATATATGTATAACATATCCAAATATTACCACGATCCAATGGTCGGATTAAAAATTATAACCCTCGCAAAATATCTTAAAAATCCTAATTTGATTTTCAATACCTCCGTTCCGACAAAAATACAGATAAAACACATCAACATTAACTCCTTCATTTTTAACCACAAAAATATATCCCACATTTATATCCACATAAAATAAATATTTCCTTATCATATGAATCAATAATTAATTATTCACAAATAATATTATATAATCACATTTATGACAACCAGGCCGTTCCCAGGAAAGAGGGGGCTTTTCAATAAGAATTTTTCCTTACTGGCACGTAATTAGGTGACCAAACCTCTCCTTAGACAGAACTTTTTAGACATTGTCAATAATGTTATCTAATAATATTATTCAAATAATATGAATTATTGATCTGATAATGGGAAATACTGTGCAGTGACAATTATTGAACAACAATAATATAAAATTTCAACGTAGCAATTATTGAGTCAATAAAATAAAATATTGAACAGTAATTACTGTAACAATTATTGAGTAGTGCCTTCTTACGTAAGAATCAATAATTTCAAAAATACTATGCAATACCGTGTGCTACTGTGCAATAACGCGTATTACTGTATTTTAACCACCGGGTATTCCAACAGTGTTAACGGTAACAACTACGCCGTTATTTGTAAAAACTTAAATTTGTCGTTTTCTTCACCCGATAGTTATTCTGTTACGGGGCCCACAAATGGTTGCGCCGTCGTACGAATATTCCCCGACAGAAAGAATATTCCACGACCAAACGAATATTCCCCGACAACAATGAATATTTTATAACCACTTGTGTATTTTGAAAAAAAATTCATATATCACCCTTAACTTTAACATTTATCAATTTAACTATTTACTGAATAGTAATTATAAGAAAAATTGAATACTTTTATTTCATAAAATTCGGGGTCTTACATGTCGCTTCCATGTCATAACATTATCAATTAGACGTAATCAAAGAAATTAAAAGGTTAATCTTCTAAATAAAAAAAATTGAAAAGACAATCCCTAAAGTGAAAAAAATTAAAAGTTTAATCCCTTAATTAAACAAATTGAGAAGACAATTGTGACGCCCCCAAAATAGGTCCAATCCATCCAACCCATTCTGAGTCGCCAAATACATGGTACAGAAAATAACTACAACTTTATTATTACAATTGTCGTGCAAAATACGACAACACATATACTATGAGTTTAAATACAAATATTGTCATCTAGACAGTATTCATACTCAATTAAATCCTCATTATAATTATTCAAACACTATTTTACAGAAATAGTGAGGACTGCTAAAACATCTTTCTAGAACCATCACTCCATACCCCTACTAGATCCTGCTATGTTCTCACCTCCTGAGAAGAAAAATAGAACAAAAAGGAAAAGGGTGAGCTCAACTAGCCCAGTAAAGAATATTATGACTAAGATAATATACAACAAATTATCATTAGTATTCAACAGGGAAAAATCTGATAGAATATAATTGACAACAAGTTTTAGATCAACAACTGCAGCGGAAACAGCAAACCATTAGAAGAGTCAAGTAGAGAAAGAATTCTACTATCTTCTAAGATTTAGAAGTCCATCATCAATATTTTATCCCTGTAACATTGATTAGTAATCATCTTTTATCAAATATTCATCTTTGCACTACAGGCCAAAGATATTCATTTGTATCACCAGTCGGTCATGTTCATCTCAACACCTGTTCATCTTTGCACTACAGGCCAAAGATATTCATCAAGTAACCATACATCTTTGCACTACAGGCCAAAGATATTCAGTAATATCATCATTTAGGACTGAGGATGATGAAAAATATCTTAAAGAGAACGAATCCAGTGAGACAGAAGGATAAATATTAGGGATTCGTATAACAGTTTATCCAAGATCAATAATACTTCATAATAATCAATTGTGAAGCAGAATTTAAAAATAAAGATCAAAACATGGATACAATCAAAGATAATAACCATAATAGACATCTTGGACAAAAAGAAAAAAATTTATTTTTCGGTGAATAGTGCCGTATTCGTGAATAGTGCCGTATACGTGAATAATGCCGTATACGTGAATAGTAACCCCGACATAAAAAGTTCTAAATTTGATAAAAACTCATATCAATATTTCAGCATAATGATATTGAAGAAAATAATATCATTTAAGAAGAAAATAATATCCCTTACCTCAAGATATCAGTACTTCTGGTCGGAATACCGGTATAAGGCTGAAAGAAACTTGCTCTGATGAATAAAAACTCTCAAAGTATCTAAATACTCACAAAATACACTCAATAATCTAGAGAGAGAAAGAGAGAAAACTTATTTCTGGTGTGATTTTCAATTCTAACTTAGCCCTCTATTTATAGGAAAATTTTAGTAGGCTTGACCTGCAACCTGATGGCTTTACCTGCTACTATTCCCACCCACCACATTTGAAATATAATTCAGCATATTTTTTCACCAACCAAGAGTGGGGCCCACCAATTCTAGAATTTTCTATCAAAATAATAAACTCCAAAAATTCAACAATTTCTGAACCAGTCATCTCGTAAAATTCATAATAAATCATAAGTTCATTTTTAACGGTTCAAAATTTGTGGGCATATACTCAACTTATATATGTATAACATATCCATAAATTATCACGATCCAACGGTCGGATTAAAAATTATAACCTCCGCAAAATATCTCAAAAACCCTGATTTTTAATACCTCCATTCTGACAAAAATACTGATAAAAACCTCAACATTAACTCCTTCATTTTTAACCACAAAAATATATCTCTCATTTATATCCACATAAAATAAATATTTCCTTATCATATGAATCAATAATTAATTATTCACAAATAATATTACAGAATCACATTTATGACAACCAGGCCGTTCCCAGGAAAGATGGGGCTTTCCAATAAGGATTTCTCCTTATTGGCGCGTAATTAGATGACCAAACCTCTCCTTAGACAGAACTTTCTAGACATTGCCAATAATGTTATCTAATAATATTATTCAAATAATAAGAATTATTGATCTGATAAAAAAAAATACTGTGCAGCAACAATTATTGAAACAACAATAATATAAAATATCAACGCAGCAATTATTGAATCAATAAAATAAAATATTGAATAATAACTACTGTAACAATTATTGAGTAGTGCCTTCTTACGTAAGAATCAATAATTGGTGCAATACCGTGTGCTACTGTATTTTAACCACCGGGTATTCCAACAGTATTAACGGTAACAACTACGCCGTTATTTATAAACAACTTATACTTGTCGTTTTCTTCATCCAATTTCTTTCCGTTATGGGGCCCACACAAGGCTGCGCCGTCGTACGAATATTCCCCGACAACAAGAATATTCCACGACCAAACGAATATTCCCCGACAAAATGAATATTTTATAACCATTTGCTTATTTTGTAAAATTTGCACATTTCACCCATAACCAAAGTATTATATCAAATTAACCCCTTATTATTCACAATAATATTTAGAGAAAATTTGATTTTATTCATTAATAAGTTGGGGTCTTACAACCTCCCCTCCTTATGAAATTTCGTCCTCGAAATTGACGTACGTACCTGATGTTTCAAAAAGGTGAGGATACCTCGCTTTCATTTCTGATTCCAACTCCCAGGTCATTTCTTCAATAGCATGGTTTCTCCACAAAACCTTAACTTGTGGTATAACCTTCGTGCGTAGGACATGCTCTTTCCTATCCAAGATCTTAACAGGTACCTCCTCGTACGTTAAATCTTCAGCTATCTCGTCTGGTTCTAACTCAATAATGTGGTTCGGGTCTTTAACATATTTACGAAGCATAGATATGTGAAAAACATTATGAACACGAGACATGCTTGGAGGTAATGCGAGTCTATATGCCACATTTCCTATTCGCTCAATAATCTCAAATGGACCAACAAATCTTGGATTGAGCTTTCCTGTAAGACCCCAATTTTTATAAATAAAGATGAATTTTCTATAAATATCATTTTTGAATATTATGGAGTTAATTTGATATAATGTTATAGTTGTGGGTAATATTTATAAATTTTGCAAAGTAAGCAAGTTGTTATAAAATATTCGTTTGGTCGGAGAATATTCTTTTTGTCGGAGAATATTCGTATGACGGCACAATCATTGGTGGACCCCACAACGGAATTATTGTCGGATTGAGAAAACGACAGAATTATCTTTCTATAAAAATAACGGCTGAGGTGTTACCGTTAAAACCGTTAAAACTGTTGAACTACTCGGTAGTAAAAGTACAGTAATACGCGTGGTTGCATAGTAGCACACGGTATTGATTATTGATGCTTACGTGAGAAGTCACTCAGCTATACTCAATTATTGCTACAGTAATTGCTGCATCATATCTCTTAAATTATTGTCATAGTATCATCTGTATAATATGTTATATTATTAAATCAATAATTGAGACGTTGTGGTAAGTTTGGTTATTTTATGGGGGGCCATATGTCATCATCTAAGAGTCTCTTCGTCAATAGTAATTACCGTCGTCAATAGTAATTACCGTCGTCAATAGTAATTACCGTCGTCAATAGTATTTACCTTGGTCAATAGTAATTACCTTCGTCAATAGTATTTACCTTGGTCAATAGTAATTACCTTTGTCAATAGTATTTACCTTGGTCAATAGTAATTACTTTCGTCAATAGTAGTTGTCCCTTCAATATTACCAAGAGTCATTTGACCATTCGTTAAGACCAAGAGTCATTTGACCCTTCGTTAAGACCAAGAGCCACCCTCAGTTTTTCTATAAATAGAGGCCTAGGGCTTCATTATTTTTTACGAATTCATTCAAGCTATAGAGAGAGAAAGTATAGAGAGAATAAGAGAGAGAGAATAAAAGTATTCTGCTACATCACTTTTCCAATATCCAGTTCTTTTAAGGTAGGGAATATTATTTCTTTTATATTCATGAAGAGAACTTCTGTTATTCCATTTGTTATTATTCTGTTGGAATAACCAGTATACGCGGTCTACCCTATACTTGGTGACATTCTTCTATTATTCTGTTGGAACATCCTGTCTGTGTGTTTTACACCGGACCTGGTTCCGTTTATTATTTTGTTGGAACATCCTGTCTGTGTGTTTTACACCGGACCTGGTTCCGTTTTATTATTATTCTGTTGGAATATCCTGTCTGTGTGTTTTACACCGGACCTGGTTCCATTATTTATTATTCTGTCGGAATATCCTGTCTGTGCGTTTACGCCGGACCTGGTTCCATTATTTATTATTCTATTGGAATAACCTGTCTGTGCGGTCTATCGCATGCATGGTGATTTCTTTTGTTATTCCATTCTTTATTGTACTCAGTTGGTTAAGTTTTGACTTCTATACTCCATGAAATTTGTGGAATATCCTTGATAGTTGCGTTTCATCCAGTATCTTTTCAAGAAAATATTCTTCTAAGCATTCTTGAATTTTACTCCACAATGCAGTATCATGTTGACAATTTGGACGTTGTTAATTCCTGGATAAATTAATTCTTGAACTTGTTTTATTGAATTCTTATATCATTGTCATCATCCTCATGTTTATAAAATGTTGAAAGTCATCTGTGGCATGTAGTGCATAGATGGACTTGGTATGATTATGACCAGGGATTATTCGGTATAATCATGACCGTAATGTTACAAATGATGTGGTAAAAGTCCTCATTGGCCCGTAGTGCATTGATGGACAGTTGTTGGCATGATCATGACCATTAATGAATATACGAATATCCTTGGCCGTAGTGCAGGGGTGATTCGATGATGTGGATTATTTTATTAAGCTGAGTCTCAGCGATCACAGTGTTGAAAAACTTTTTAAATCATAAAAGATAGTAGAGTTTATTTTCTACTTGACTCTTTTAATGGATTGCTTGTTCCGCTACAGTTAAACTTGATGTCTATTATATTTTATCAGTTTAACATTGTTGAAGGCTAATGATAATTTATTCTGCATTATCTTAGTCATAATATTTCTTACTGGGCTAGTTGAGCTCACCCTTTCTTTCACTGTTCTCTTCAGGAAATGAGAACGTAGCTGGGGCAAGTCGGGGAACGGAGTGATGGTCCGAATGATAGTATTAGTTAGTAGTCCTCACTATTCTATGTAATGGTGTGTTAATAAATGTAATGAGGACTCCTTTTGAGTATGAATACTCTCTAGAAGATAATATTTGTATTCAAACTCACAGTTTATGTTTTGTCGTATTGTACACGACAGTTGTATTATTAAGTTGTATTTGTATTCTGTACTATGTATCTGACGACCCAAGATGGGTGATGTATACCTAATTTTGGGGGCGTCACAGTTGGTATCAGAGCTTAGGGATATGATCCCTGGCTAAGATGTGAGAATAGAACTAGGAGGGGAGAGACGGGGAATTCCTTCGCTAGTATGACATACCTAAGTTTATTTGCATGGTATTTAATTGGTCGGTCATAATATAAGGATAATATATGACATATCAATTAATTTTTATTTTGTGGCAGTATCTGAAAATGGCATCTGAGAATGTTGAGAATAGCAATGGAGCACAGACGACTGTTGATTCACCACATATCAATAATCAGGATAATGTGCATCAGGAAGGTGTCAATCCTCATGCAAACAACAACACTGACCAAATGATGAATGATCAAATGTTCAGAGGCTTTATGCAATTCATGCAACAACAGGTGAAAGCGGCTCCTGTCCACAACGTAGGTGGAAATACTGGAAACTCTCTGGCGGTCACCGCTAAACAGTTTAAGGAGCTGGGACCACCGGAGTTTAAGGGAGAACCCAAACCACTTGTAGCTGAAACATGGATAAAGCAGATCACCAAGATATTTGATGTCTTGGGTTGCTCCGAGGAGCAAAAGGTTCCCTTTGCCGCCTTTATGTTGCGAGGAGAGGCAGATTACTGGTGGGAATCGATAAAGCGTACTCAACCTGCCGCACTGAAGATGTCCTGGGAGAAGTTCCAAGAGCTGTTTAACGACAAATACTTTCCCGAGAGTATTCGTCACATGAAGGAGGTGGAGTTCATCAAATTGGAGCAGAATAATATGACCGTGTCGCAGTACGAGGCAAAATTTGCGGAGTTATCCCGGTTTGCGTCCCACCTGGTGGATAATGAAGAAAGAATGACGCGGATGTTTTTAAGAGGTTTGAAGCCGGAGATACGTCAACATCTTGTTTCTCATAAACTGTGTTTGTATTCAGATGTTGTAAATAGGGCTCAGTTGGTGGAGCGCGATAACGAGACAACGCAACCAAAAGAGAGCAGCCGGCAAAATGATAATACCAGTGAGAGCAGTCATCGAAGCGGTGACAACAAGCGTGGAGGGAATCAACAGGCCAGAAATGGTAACCACTTCGGTGGTAATCAGGGCCAAAACAATAAGAATGGACATTTCAAGAAGAGGAGATTCAACAATGATGGAAAGACGTCAGCACCAGCACCTGTCGTTAAGGAAGGAGAACGACCACCTATCATATGTTTCAAATGCGGAGGGGAGGGGCACATCAGTCCAAACTGCGCGATGCCGTCCAAAGCATGTTATAATTGTGGAAGAGAAGGTCATTTAGCCCGATTTTGTCGTTTACCGAAGACAAATTCAGCTAGGATGGAGGCACCAAAAGCCGTCCCAGAAAAGTCAAAACCGGTTGTGCAAGGGAGAGCGTTTGTTGTGAACTCCCAGAGAGCAAGGAACCCGAATGAGGTCATCACGGGTAAGCTTATTATAAACTCTAAAGAAGTTTATACTTTATTTGATACCGGTTCAACCCATTCTTTTATTTCTCCTACTTGCGCTCATCGATTAAATTTGATTCCGGAGAAATTAGACTTTGACTTATCTGTGGAAACTCCGTTGGGAGAAACCTTCATTACCTCCACTGTTTATAAGTCTTGTTTGGTTCAAGTTGGTACCCACACATTACCTATCGATCTGATTTCATTAAAAATACTTGCATTTGACGTGATTCTAGGGATTGATTGGTTAACTACTCATTATGCAAAAATTGATTGTTTTCGTAAGGTTGTTAGTTTTCATATTCCTAATCGACCTATTATGCGAATTCAAGCAACCAAACCATTAAAATCAATCGCTGTCATCTCAAGCCATAAAACTATTCGTTTATTGAAAAACGGATGTCAAGCTTTCTTAGCTCATGTCACAGATCTAAACAAAAATACGTCAGTTTTGAATGATATTTCTATTGTTAATAAATTCTCTGACGTATTCCCTGAAGAACTTCCTGGCCTACCCCCAGAGCGTGAAATTGAATTTTGTATCGATCTTGAACCCGGTACAAAACCCATTTCCAAAGCCCCATATCGAATGGCTCCTATTGAACTTCAGGAGTTAAAGATCCAACTGCAGGAATTGTTAGACATTGGCTTTATTCGTCCTAGTACTTCTCCTTGGGGTGCTCCTGTTCTATTCGTGAAGAAGAAAGATGGAAGTATGCGACTTTGTATTGATTATCGGGAGTTGAATCATGTCACCATCAAAAACAGGTACCCATTGCCACGTATTGATGACCTGTTTGACCAGTTGCAAGGAGCACAATTCTTTTCAAAGATCGATCTTCGTTCTGGATATCATCAGCTGAAGGTTAGAACTGAGGATATTCCAAAGACGGCTTTTAGAACTCGGTACGGGCATTATGAATTCCTAGTCATGTCCTTTGGATTGACTAATGCTCCTGCTGCCTTCATGGATATGATGAACCGGGTATTCAAGGAATATTTGGATCACTTTGTGGTCGTCTTTATTGATGACATCCTTATTTATTCCAAAAGCCGTGAAGATCATGAGCAACACTTGAGGCTGGTACTCCAAAAGCTTCGTGAATACAAGCTTTATGCCAAGTTGAAGAAATGCGAGTTCTGGCTGGAGGAGGTAGCATTCCTTGGGCACGTAGTATCAAGTCGTGGAATATCGGTTGACCCGGCAAAGATTGAAGCTATTCAAAGCTGGGAGCAACCTAAATCAGTGACCGAGGTACGTAGCTTTCTTGGTTTAGCTGGTTATTATCGGAGATTCGTGGAAGGATTTTCTCGAATCGCTACTCCATTAACTCAGCTGACTCGAAAAGATACAAAGTTTGGTTGGAGCGAAGAATGTGAGCAGAGTTTTCAAGAACTCAAGAGGAGACTCATTTCAGCACCTGTTCTAACAATACCATCTGGCTCGGAGGGATTTGTCATCTACAGTGATGCTTCGAGCAAAGGGTTGGGATGCGTTCTCATGCAACATGGAAAAGTCATAGCCTATGCATCAAGACAACTCAAGGAATATGAGAGGAATTATCCTACTCATGATCTAGAGTTGGCAGCTGTTGTCTTTGCACTTAAAATTTGGAGGCATTACTTGTATGGGGAGAAAGTGGAGATCTTTACGGATCATAAAAGCCTCAAATATTTCTTCACTCAAAAGGAACTCAACATGCGACAACGACGTTGGCTTGAACTGTTGAAAGATTATGATCATACCATTCAATACCATCCTGGAAAAGCGAACGTGGTAGCTGACGCATTGAGTAGAAGATCATATGCGGGTACAAGTGCAATATTAACAACGCAAAGGCCCATTTTGTGTGACTTGCAAAGGATGGAGATAGAGTTGAAGACTCCAGGGACCCATGTGATGATGGCGAATATACGAGTAGAACCGACTTTAATCGATAAAGTTAAAGCTGCTCAAGCTACAGACCTGGAGCTGATGCGTATGAGGAAGAAAGTGCAAGAAGGTGTTATGCCGGAAGCAAGAATCGATGAAGAAGGAATACTTCGAGTCAACTCCAGACTTTGTGTTCCTAACAACCCTGATTTAAAGTATGAAATCATGATGGAGGCGCACAACACACCGTTTGCAATCCATCCTGGAAGTACCAAAATGTATCATGATCTTCGTCATACATTTTGGTGGAGCAATATGAAGAGAGAGATAGCGTTGTTTATCTCAAGGTGTCTAACTTGTCAACGAGTCAAAGCGGAGCATCAAGTACCAAAAGGTCCATTGCAACCACTTGAAATTCCAGAATGGAAGTGGGAGCACATTACCATGGATTTCGTTACCGGTCTTCCTAGGGTTTCTCAAGGTATTGATGCGATTTGGGTCATTGTTGATAGATTGACCAAGTCTGCTCATTTCTTACCGATACGAGAAACTTATACACTTGAACGTCTTGCTCGTATGTACATAAACGAGATTGTAAGACTGCATGGTATGCCAGTATCCATAGTTTCTGATCGAGACCCAAGATTCACTTCACGATTTTGGGTTAGTTTACAAAAAGCTATGGGCACGGAGTTACGATTTAGTTCAGCATATCATCCTCAGACGGACGGACAATCAGAGAGGACTATTCAAACTCTTGAAGATCTATTAAGACTCTGTGTCTTTGACTTCAAGGGAAGTTGGGACAAGTTCTTACCATTGGTGGAGTTTTCCTACAACAACAGTTATCAAGCAAGTATTGGCATGGCTCCATTCGAAGCATTGTATGGAAGAAAATGTCGTTCTCCAGTATGCTGGGATGAGGTGGGCGAAGCAACGTTGTTGGGACCGGAGTTGGTACGTATGACTACAGAAAAGATTCAAACGATCCGACAACGTATAAAAACCTCACAAGATCGACAAAAGAGTTATGCTGATCTTCATCGAAAGGACGTGGAATTTGATGTAGGAGATCATGTGTTCTTACGTGTTGCTCCATGGAAAGGAGTTACGAGATTTGGAAAGAGAGGAAAGCTAAATCCTCGATTCATCGGTCCATTTTTAATCCTCGATCGAGTAGGAACTGTGGCTTATAGACTCGCTTTACCGCCAAGTATGTCTCGTGTTCATAACGTTTTCCACATATCCATGTTACGCAAATATGTGGAAGACCCGAACCACATTATTGAGTTAGAACCGGACGAAATAGCGGAGGATTTGACGTATGAAGAAGTTCCTGTTCAAATCTTGGATAAGAAGGAACATATTCTACGCTCCAAGGTTATACCTCAAGTCAAAGTTTTGTGGAGAAACCACGATGTTGAGGAAATGACTTGGGAGTTAGAATCAGAAATGAAATCAAGGTATCCTTACCTCTTCGACATACCAGGTACGTACCCTAATTTCGAGGGCGAAATTTCATAAGAAGGGGAGGTTGTAAGACCCCAATTTTTATAAATAAAGATGAATTTTCTATAAATATCATTTTTGAATATTATGGAGTTAATTTGATATAATGTTATAGTTGTGGGTAATATTTATAAATTTTGCAAAGTAAGCAAGTTGTTATAAAATATTCGTTTGGTCGGAGAATATTCTTTTTGTCGGAGAATATTCGTACGACGGCACAATCATTGGTGGACCCCACAACGGAATTATTGTCGGATTGAGAAAACGACAGAATTATCTTTCTATAAAAATAACGGCTGAGGTGTTACCGTTAAAACCGTTAAAACTGTTGAACTACTCGGTAGTAAAAGTACAGTAATACGCGTGGTTGCATAGTAGCACACGGTATTGATTATTGATGCTTACGTGAGAAGTCACTCAGCTATACTCAATTATTGCTACAGTAATTGCTGCATCATATCTCTTAAATTATTGTCATAGTATCATCTGTATAATATATTATATTATTAAATCAATAATTGAGACGTTGTGGTAAGTTTGGTTATTTTATGGGGGGCCATATGTCATCATCTAAGAGTCTCTTCGTCAATAGTAATTACCGTCGTCAATAGTAATTACCGTCGTCAATAGTATTTACCTTGGTCAATAGTAATTACCTTCGTCAATAGTATTTACCTTGGTCAATAGTAATTACCTTCGTCAATAGTATTTACCTTGGTCAATAGTAATTACCTTCGTCAATAGTATTTACCTTGGTCAATAGTAATTACTTTCGTCAATAGTAGTTGTCCCTTCAATATTACCAAGAGTCATTTGACCCTTCGTTAAGACCAAGAGTCATTTGACCCTTCGTTAAGACCAAGAGCCACCCTCAGTTTTTCTATAAATAGAGGCCTAGGGCTTCATTATTTTTCACGAATTCATTCAAGCTATAGAGAGAGAAAGTATAGAGAGAATAAGAGAGAGAGAATAAAAGTATTCTGCTACATCACTTTTCCAATATCCAGTTCTTTTAAGGTAGGGAATATTATTTCTTTTATATTCATGAAGAGAACTTCTGTTATTCTATTTGTTATTATTCTGTTGGAATAACCAGTATACGCGGTCTACCCTATACTTGGTGACATTCTTCTATTATTCTGTTGGAACATCCTGTCTGTGTGTTTTACACCGGACCTGGTTCCGTTTATTATTTTGTTGGAACATCCTGTCTGTGTGTTTTACACCGGACCTGGTTCCGTTTTATTATTATTCTGTTGGAATATCCTGTCTGTGTATTTTACACCGGACCTGGTTCCATTATTTATTATTCTGTCGGAATATCCTGTCTGTGCGTTTACGCTGGACCTGGTTCCATTATTTATTATTCTATTGGAATAACCTGTCTGTGCGGTCTATCGCATGCATGGTGATTTCTTTTGTTATTCCATTCTTTATTGTACTCAGTTGGTTAAGTTTTGACTTCTATACTCCATGAAATTTGTGGAATATCCTTGATAGTTGCGTTTCATCCAGTATCTTTTCAAGAAAATATTCTTCTAAGCATTCTTGAATTTTACTCCACAATGCAGTATCATGTTGACAATTTGGACGTTGTTAATTCCTGGATAAATTAATTCTTGAACTTGTTTTATTGAATTCTTATATCATTGTCATCATCCTCATGTTTATAAAATGTTGAAAGTCATCTGTGGCATGTAGTGCATAGATGGACTTGGTATGATTATGACCAGGGATTATTCGGTATAATCATGACCGTAATGTTACAAATGATGTGGTAAAAGTCCTCATTGGCCCGTAGTGCATTGATGGACAGTTGTTGGCATGATCATGACCATTAATGAATATACGAATATCCTTGGCTGTAGTGCAGGGGTGATTCGATGATGTGAATTATTTTATTAAGCTGAGTCTCAGCGATCACAGTGTTGGAAAACCTTTTAAATCATAAAAGATAGTAGAGTTTATTTTCTACTTGACTCTTTTAATGGATTGCTTGTTCCGCTGCAGTTAAACTTGATGTCTATTATATTTTATCAGTTTAACATTGTTGAAGGCTAATGATAATTTATTCTGCATTATCTTAGTCATGATATTTCTTACTGGGCTAGTTGAGCTCACCCTTTCTTTCACTATTCTCTTCAGGAAATGAGAACGTAGATGGGGCAAGTCGGGGAACGGAGTGATGGTCCGAATGATAGTATTAGTTAGTAGTCCTCACTATTCTATGTAATGGTGTGTTAATAAATGTAATAAGAACTCCTTTTGAGTATGAATATTCTCTAGAAGATAATATTTGTATTCAAACTCACAGTTTATGTTTTATCGTATTGTACACGACAGTTGTATTATTAAGTTGTATTTGTATTCTGTACTATGTATCTGACGACCCAAGATGGGTGATGTATACCTAATTTTGGGGGCGTCACATTTCCTCTCTTCCCAAATCTTGTAACTCCCTTCCATGGTGCAACACGTAACAATACATGATCCCCAATATTAAATTCCACGTCCTTCCGATGAAGATCCGCATAACTCTTTTGTCGATCCTGTGCCATTTGTATACGTTGTCGAATCGTTTGGATCTTCTCAGTAGTAATGCGTACCAACTCTGGTCCCAACAATGTTGCTTCACCCACCTCGTCTCAGCATACTGGAGAACGACATTTTCTTCCATACAACGCCTCGAATGGAGCCACACCTATGCTCGCCTGATAACTGTTGTTGTAGGAAAATTCCACCAATGGTAGGTACTTATCCCAACTCCCTTTGAGATCTAGGACACAAAGTCTTAATAGATCTTCAAGAGTTTGAATAGTCCTCTCTGATTGTCCGTCCGTTTGAGGATGGTATGCCGAACTGAATCGTAAATTCGTACCCATAGCTTTCTGCAAGCTAACCCAAAATCGTGAAGTGAATCTTGGGTCACGATCCGAAACTATGGATACTGGCATGCCATGCAATCTCACAATCTCGTTCACGTACATACTAGCAAGACGTTCAAGGGAATAAGTCTCACGTATCGGCAAGAAATGAGCGGATTTGGTTAATCTATCAACAATAACCCAAATCGCATCTATGCCTTGAGAAACCTTGGGAAGACCCGTAACAAAATCCATAGTAATGTGTTCCCACTTCCATTTCGGAATCTCAAGTGGTTGCAATGGACCCTTTGGTACTTGATGCTCCGCTTTTACACGTTGACAAGTTAAACATCTCGAGATAAACTCCGCGATCTCTCTTTTCATATTGCTCCACCAAAATGTATGTCGAAGATCGTGATACATTTTGGTACTCCCAGGATGGATTGCAAACGGTGTGTTGTGTGCCTCAATCATTATTCTATGCTTCAAGTAAAAATCGTTAGGAACACAAAGTCTGGAGTTGACTCGAAGTATTCCTTCTTCATCGATTCTTGCTTCTGGAATAACACCTTCTTGCACTTTCTTCTTTATACGCATCAGCTCCATGTCCGTAGCTTGAGCAGCTTTAACTTTATCGATTAAAGTCGGTTCTACTCGTATATTTGATATCATCATGTGGGTACTTGGAGCCTTCATCTCTATCTCTATCCTTTGCAAGTCATACAAAATGGGCCTTTATGTTAACAACATTGCACTCGTACCCGCATATGATCTTCTACTCAATGCGTCAGCTACTACGTTTGCTTTTCCAGGATGATATTGGATGGTATGATCGTAATCTTTCAAAAGCTCAAGCCAACGTCGTTGCCGCATGTTGAGTTCCTTTTGGGTGAAGAAATATTTGAGGCTTTTATGATCCGTATAGATCTCCACTTTCTCCCCATACAGGTAGTGTCTCCAAATCTTCAACGCGAAAACGACTGCTGCCAACTTCAAATCATGAGTAGGATAATTCCTCTCATATTCTTTGAGTTGTCGCGAGGCATAGGCTATGACTTTTCCATGTTGCATGAGAACACATCCTAACCCTTTTCCTGAAGCAGCGCTGTAGATAACAAATCCATCCGAACCAGATGATATTGTCAGAACAGGTACCGAAACGAGTCTCCTCTTGAGTTCTTGGAAACTCTTCTCGCATTCCTCACTCCATACGAATTTTGTATCTTTCCGAGTCAGCTGAGTTAACGGAGTAGCGATTCGAGAAAATCCTTTTACAAATCTCCGATAATAACCAGCTAAGCCCAGAAAGCTACGTACTTCGATTACTGACTTAGGTTGCTCTCAACTGTGACTCATATCCCAATCTTGGATAGTACGTCACAATGACACTTATCAGTTTACTATCGCACGAATATGGCGTCCCCTACGGAGAGTCTGGCTTTAGTGCATTCCACAAAGGAAGTCACCAGATAGAGGCTCGGGTACCAACTTCTATAGTTAGGTTTTTAACTCCTGAAGTTCAATAGGAGCTATTCAATATGAGATTCTAGAAATGAGTTTTGTATCGGGTTGAAGATCAATACAAAAATTCAATATCATGCTCTGGGTTAGGCCAGAAAATTCTTCAGGAAATACGTCAGGAAATTCACTAACAACAGAAATATCATTCAAATCTGACGTATTTTTATTCAAGTCCATGACATGGGCTAAGAAAGCTTGACATCCGTTTTTCAATAAACGAATGACTTTACGGCTTGATATGAAAGAGTTTGACTTCAATGGTTTGGTTGCTTGAATTCGAATAACATGTTGCTTAGGAGTATGAAAACTAACAACCTTACGAAAATAATCAATTTTAGCACGATGAGTGGTTAACCAATCAATTCCTAAAATCACATCAAAAGCAAGTATCTTTAAAGAGATAAGATCAACATGTAATGTGATAGTGCCAACTTGGATCAAACAAGATTTATAAACAGTGGATGTAACGAAAGTTTCTCCTAACGGAGTTTCCACAGATAAATCAAAGTCTAACTTCTCCGGAGTCAAGTTTAAACGTTGAGCACAAGCAGGAGAAATAAATGAATGGGTAGAACCGGTATCTAATAAGGTATAAACTTCGCAAGAATTTATAATTAACTAACCCGTTATACATTCGTTCGGGTTCCTTGCGTTTTGGGCAGTTACGACAAACGCCCTTCCAGGAACCGCTGATTTCGACTTATCCGGGACAGCTTGTGGACTCACCATCCCCGCTGAACTTTATTTTGCTACAGAACACTCTCGAGCTATATGACCCTCCTTCCCACAGTTATAACATACCTTGGATTGTTGTGGGCAGTTTGGGCTGATATGTCCCTCTTTCCCACATTTGTAACATACGACCGGTGGTCGTTCTCCTCCCCTAGAAACAGTTGATGTTTGTGCTGACGTCTTCACGTTATCATTGTTGTACCTTCTCTTCTTGAAATCTCCTCCCGACTCGCTCCTTCTATTATCACGACAACGATTACCACCAGAGTGGTTACCACTTTTGTCCGAATGTTTTCCTCCCTGCTGGTTTTCATTGCTTCGATGACTGCCGCCACCGGTATGACCCTGGTTGTGGTCCCTCGGTTGCATATACTCATTATCTCGCTCTAATAATTGAGCCATGTTTACAACATCTGAATATAAAGAAAATTTATGAGAGATAAGATATTGCCGAATCTCGGGTTTTAGACCTCTCAGAAATATCCTTGTCATTCGTTCCTCATTTTCGACCAAATGAGGTGCAAACCTGGATAACTCTGCAAACTTCGCCTCGTACTGGGACACCGACATGTTGTTTTGTTCCAGTCTGATAAACTCCACCTCCTTCATATGACGAATACTTTCAGGAAAGTACTCGTCATTGAACAGTTTCTAAAACGTTTTCCAGGACATGTTGAGTGTGTCAGGCTGGGTACGCTTCACAGATTTTCACCAGTAGTCTGCCTCATCGCGAAACATAAAGGTGGCGAATGGAACCTTCTGTTCCTCCGTGCATCCCAAGAGATCAAATATCTTGGTAATTTGCTTGACCCACGTTTCCGCAATGATCGGATCCGGCTTTCCCTTAAATTCTGGTGGTCCCAATTCTTTGAACTGCTTAGCTGTGACAAACCACGCGTTGTTATCATTTCCACCCGTATTCTACACACGAGTCTCCCTCGTCTGATTTTGCATGAACTGCAAAAAGCTCCTAAACATTCCATCATTCATCGTTTGCTCGGTAACGTTGTCTACAGGAGAAATATTGCCTTCCTGTTGCACGTTCCCCTGGGTGGTGATCAAAGGTGTCTCCACGGTCTGATTTACTCTATTATTAATGTTCTCAGCTGCCATTCTTAAATACTTCCATAAAACAAGGGTTAATAGTCATGTCATATATTATCCTTATACTCTAATCGACCAAATAAATACCAAATAAACTTAGTCAGGTCATACTAGCGAAGGAATTCCCCGTTTCTCCCCTCCTAGTTCTTGTCTCACATCTCAGTCATGGATCATATCCCTAAGCTCTGATACCAACTGTGACATTGGACACCATAATGTGTCAGCACCTCACAAAGGTACCTATCAGCTTGCCACCGCAGAACGGCGTCCCCTACGGAGAGTCTGGCTTTGGTGCATTCCCCATCAACAGGATGTCACCAGATAGAGGCTCGGGACTCTTTACTTATGGCTCTGATACCAACTGTGACGCCCCCAAAATAGGTCCAATCCATCCAACCCATTCTGAGTCGCCAAATACATGGTACAGAAAATAACTACAACTTTATTATTACAATTGTCATGCAAAATACGACAACACATATACTGTGAGTTTAAATACAAATATTGTCATCTAGACAGTATTCATACTCAATTAAATCCTCATTACAATTATTCAAACACTATTTTATAGAAATAGTGAGGACTGCTAAAACATCTTTCTAGAACCATCACTCCATACCCCGACTAGATCCTGCTATGTTCTCACCTCCTGAGAAGAAAAATGGAACAAAAAGGAAAAGGGTGAGCTCAACTAGCCCAGTAAAGAATATTATGACTAAGATAATATACAACAAATTATCATTAGTATTCAACAGGAAAAAATCTGATAGAATATAATTGACAACAAGTTTTAGATCAACAACTGCAGCGGAAACAACAAACCATTAGAAGAGTCAAGTAGAAAAAGAATTCTACTATCTTCTAAGATTTAAAAGTCCATCATCAATATTTTATCCCTGTAACATTGATTAGTAATCATCTTTCATCAAATATTCATCTTTGCACTACAGGCCAAAGATATTCATTTATATCACCAGTCGGTCATGTTCATCTCAACACCTGTTCATCTTTGCACTACAGGCCAAAGATATTCATCAAGTAATCATACATCTTTGCACTACATGCCAAAGATATTCAGTAATATCATCATTTAGGACTGAGGATGATGAAAAATATCTTAAAGAGAACGAATCCAGTGAGAAAGAAGGCAAATATTAGGGATTCGTATAATAGTTTATCCAAGATCAATAATACTTCATAATAATCAATTGTGAAGCAGAATTCAAAAATAAAGATCAAAACATGGATACAATCAAAGATAATAACCATAATAGACATCTTGGACAAAAAGGGAAAATTTTATTTTTCGGTGAATAGTGCCGTATTCATGAATAGTGCCGTATACGTGAATAATGCCGTATACGTGAATAGTAACTCCGACACAAAAAATTCCAAATTTGATAAAAACTCATATCAATATTTCAGCATAATGATATTGAAGAAAATAATATCATTTAAGAAGAAAATAATATCCTTTACCTCAAGATATCAGTACTTCTGGTCGGAATACCGGTATAAGGCTGAAAGAAACTTGCTCTGATGAATAAAAACTCTCAAAGTATCTAAATACTCACAAAATACACTCAATAATCTAGAGAGAGAAAGAGAGAAAACTTATTTCTGGTGTGATTTTCAATTCTAACTTAGCCCTCTATTTATAGGAAAATTTTAGTAGGCTTGACCTGCAACCTGATGGCTTTACCTGCTACTATTCCCACCCACCACATTTAAAATATAATTCAGCACATTTTTTCACCAACCAAGAGTGGGGCCCACCAATTCTAGAATTTTTCATTAAAATGATAAACTCTGAAAATTTAACAATTTCTGAACCAGTCATCTCGTAAAATTCATAATAAATCATACGTTCATTTTTAACGGTTCAAAATTTATGGGCATATACTCAACTTATATATGTATAACATATCCAAAAATTACCACGATCCAACGGTCGGATTAAAAATTATAACCTCCGCAAAATATCTCAAAAACCCTGATTTTTAATACCTCCATTCCGACAAAAATACTGATAAAAACCTCAACATTAACTCCTTCATTTTTAACCACAAAAATATATCTCTCATTTATATCCACATAAAATAAATATTTCCTTATCATATGAATCAATAATTAATTATTCACAAATAATATTACAGAATCACATTTATGACAACCAGGCCGTTCCCAGGAAAGAGGGGGCTTTCCAATAAGGATTTCTCCTTACTGGCGCGCAATTAGATGACCAAACCTCTCCTTAGACAGAACTTTCTAGACATTGCCAATAATGTTATCTAATAATATTATTCAAATAATATGAATTATTGATCTGATAAAGGAAAATACTGTGCAGCAACAATTATTGAAACAACAATAATATAAAATATCAACGCAACAATTATTGAATCAATAAAATAAAATATTGAATAATAACTACTGTAACAATTATTGAGTAGTGTCTTCTTACGTAAAAATCAATAATTGGTGCAATACCGTGTGCTACTGTATTTTAACCACCGGGTATTCCAACAGTATTAACGGTAACAACTACGCCGTTATTTATAAACAACTTATACTTGTCATTTTCTTCATCCAATCGCTTTCTGTTATGGGGCCCACACAAGGCTGCGCCGTCGTACGAATATTCCCCGACAACAAGAATATTCCACGACCAAACGAATGTTCCCCGACAAAATGAATATTTTATAACCATTTGCTTATTTTGTAAAATTTGCACATTTCACCCATAACCAAAGTATTATATCAAATTAACCCCTTATTATTCACAATAATATTTAGAGAAAATTTGATTTTATTCATTATTAAGTTGGGGTCTTACAACAATCCCAGAATGATTTTTTTTTAATAATTCATGGTATTAATCCATATTTAAGCCTGTTTTGTTTTATTATTTATGAATTTTGTTTTTCCTTCCGCCTTTCATTTCTCTACTACTCTCTAAAATATCAAAAAATTATATTTCCACTGTTTCAAATTAAAAGATAAGTATTGTCTTTTAAAAATCAAAATAAATTATTTTCAAACTTAAAACTAAATTGTGTTTCTTTAATTTTAGTCATTGTAATAACTAATATTATAAATTATTTGAAAAGTGTCGATGTTGAGATTTTTTTTTCTTTATGGGTTTTTATTACAGATTGTGGATTTAAGATTGATTTTTGGAAAAAAAATTGACATAAATGTCGATGGGGTTAGACAGAGTCGTCAGTTAATAAAGATTTAAATAGATGTACTAACTCATTCAAAATTTTAAATTTTAATAATCGAGATGATCCATCTTGTGACTTCGTAAAATTAGTGTGCAATCGAGATTCATAGAGTTTGGGAGCTTGCTTAAGCGAGGATAATGTGTTAGGCACCCCCCGACTTACGTGAAACATAATTACTGCTTTCCTAATATTTTCCTTAAAAGAATTATTCTGAGTGTCGTGAGGTGTGTGCTTATATCAATTGTGTCGTTTGGAAAAATCTAAGGTATTATCTCCTAGAGTCAATTTGATTTCGTATTTTGAAGTTGAAATCTAGGGTGTCGTCTCCTAGATTTGAGTCGAATCGTAAAACATACGGTGTCGTGTCTCCCATTTCTTAAAAGTCGAAATGTAGGGTATCTTCTCCTAGAGTCAAGTCATAAAATGTAAATAATTTTAGGGGTTATTTCCTAAGGTCAAGTCGTGGAATCTAGGGTGTCGTTTCCTAGAGCCGAGTCGTGAAATGTAAATAACATAGGGGCCATCTCCTAATGATAAGTTATGGAATTTAAGGTATCGTCTCCTAGAATTGAGTCATGAAATGTTAATAACCTAGGGGTGGTCTCCTAAGGTCATCAAAGTTTTAGGTTACTGCATTATTTTGGAAGTAATTAACTTTGAACCTCTTTGAACATATGCACGAAATATTTGATTCAAATGAAAAGTTTCGTTTTAGTTTTGCTTCAAAAGAATTTCAAGGTGTCGTTTAGGGAAAATATTATTTTACAAACCCTTCGTCAAATAGGAATCGATACTCTCTATTACTTCCAATTTTAGCTTATAATTAATCTAACAAACTAGTTTGATTTAATTTTAAAAAATCTTTGCAATTTCGTTCGAAAAATCATTTTTGTATGTCGAAATATAAAATCAAGCATTGACAATAGGGTTGAATCTACTCGTGGGCATGTAAGTCATCTAAATAAGCAAAAAAACCTTAAAATAACAAATCCACTATCAAGAGACCATAAATCCAATTTTCATATGATGAAAACCCTCGATATCGTTTTAAGGCCCGAATTATATTTACAATCATTGAATCGCAAAATTACAACTGTTAACAATATCCATCATGAGAATATTCTTTAATTCCCGTTAAACACGATGTTTAAGGGTCTTGAATTCATTCCTAAGCTTACATGATTCGTAATCATACCCAATAACGCATCATGATCTATAAATTGTTGGGTTTGTGGGGTCTAAACCCATGCTATTATCCTATTTAAATTAGTAGTATTTTAATTTGGTATGTCTGTTTTCTGAAATTAAAAAGGAATTGAAATTCCGAAGTAACATTGGAATTGGGAGACACTTTCGTGTAAGGATGCTTGTGGCGATAAATCACTTCCTAAAGTAATTAGGAGTTTTAATATATGGTAGAGTGGCGTGGCATATAAGGTTTATTACTACCGAAACCAAGATGGAAAAGTATTACACGAGTGGTTCTTTTCTAAGCCTAATAGGAGTCTTAATATATCATGGAATTATATATATATATATATATATATATATATATATATATATATTTTTTTTTTTTTTTTTTACTACCCTAAACTATTAACCATATTCCACTTCAGTGATTACCTTTCAATTTTATCAATTAGATGATTGAACTATTAACTTTTTTCACTATTGTCCAAATTCACTTGACACGTCATAAATTGATGACGTGTTTTCCTGAGTGGGGACATAGAAAGCTGATGTGTATTTAAATATTATTATTTATATCATTTTATTAATTTAAATTATTTGGGTAACGGCAAATTTGGCAAACCTTAATTAAAGATAATCAAAACAAAACAAAATAAAAATAAAACACATCTCAGATCCATTAAAACAAAACAAACGTGAGGAACATGAAAACAAAACTATCTCAGACAAATCTCAGAGTTCTCCACCTCCATGAAAACCAAGCCCCTCCATCAATGCCCCGTCGCCGAATCCTCTGGCGACCACAACGATGATTCCACCCACAAGCACCACAACTATTCCGTCGACGCCTCCATCTCCGACGAGAAAATCGCTGTGGAACATGACGTAGAGGGCACCCATCTCACTTCATCTCAGATCCTTCAAATCCAAGCCCAGATCTAATTCCAACAAGAACAAAACTACTTACCCATAAATCATCCTGCTTTCTTCTTCCAATTGGATGCTCCAAGGCTCCACCGATATGACGCCCCCAAAACAGGTATACAACACCTATTCTGAGTCGTCAATAACATGGTACAGAAACAACTACAACTTTATTAATACAACATAAAAACTGTGAGTGTAAATACAAATATTATCATCTAGACAATATCCACACTCAAATAAGTCCTCATTACAATTATTGGAACAATATTTTACAAAAAAAAATGGTGAGGACTACTAAAACAACTTCCTAGAACCTTCATTCCATACCCCGACTAGTACCTGCTACATTCTCTCCTCCTGAGAAGAAAATGGAACAACAAGGAAAATGGTGAGCTCAACTAGCCCAGTAAAGAATATTATGACTAAGATAATATACAACAAATTATCGTTAGTCTTCAACAGGGAAAAATTTAATAGAATACAATAGACAACAAGTTTTAATTCAATATTCGCAGCGGAAAATAATAATTCGTAGAGAAGTTACGTAGAGAATGAAATCTACGATTATCTATAAATTTAAAAGCTCATCATCAATATTTTATCCCTGTAACATCAATCAATAAATATCTTGAATCAAATAGTCATCTTTGCACTACAGGCCAAAGATATCCATCAGTTGGTCATGTTCACCTCAACACCTGTTCATCTTTGCACTACGGGCCAAAGATATTCATCAGAAATTATTCATCTTTGTACTACAGGCCAAAGATATTCAGTTATATCATCATTTAAGACTGAAGATGATGAAAAATATTTTAAAGAAAATGAATCCAGTGAAACAAAATAACAAATATTAAGGATTCGTATTTCAATTTATCCATGTCCAAAAATACCTTATCATAGTGAAGTAAAATTCAAGAATGATCAAAACATGGATACAATCAAAGCTAGTATCCAGAATAGATATTTAGACGAAAAGAAGGAAATTTCATTTTTCGGTGAATAGTAACTCGTGAATAGTAACTCATGAATAGTAACTCATGAATAGTAACCCCGACATGAAAAATTCCAAATTTGATAAAAATTCAGATCAATACTTCGGCATAATGATATTGAAGAAAATAATATCATTTAAGAAGAAATAACACCCCTTACCTCGGAAAGACGGTACTTCTGACTGGAATACTAGATATAGTGCTGAAGGAAACTTGCACCGTATAGCAACACTCAAAGTATCAAATTCTCACAAGAATACGCTCGATATAGAGAGAGAAATAGAGAGAAACTTGTATTTCTGGTGTGATTTTCAATTCTAACCTAAGTACCCTATTTATAGGAAAATGCTTAGAACACCAAAGCAGAAAATTTAATATAATAATAATATATTTATCAAATTTTCCTTAGCCCACCTCTAGACATCTGATCTCAGCCCATTTATATCACATGTTAGCCCACTTAAATGCCAAAAAACGTTTTTCTTCAAAATAATAAATAAAACTTCTAAAAATCAATTATTTCGAAACTTCAGAACTTCAATAATTCATAATAAATAGCCCTTTTATCAGAAAATTCGAATCTCGCGAGTTTTTATAGGAAATTCAATTCTCTACAACTTTGCAGAAGAAAGTTTTTCCAAATTCTAAATAGAAATTGACCGAAATTCACAAACGGGCGATTTTACAGTCAATAATAAATTTTCGGTCAAGAATTATGTCCACCAACACACAAAACATGTGTTAATCATTTAATGCCACAAAAATACTCTTCCTCCTCATATACTCATATATCCCACATTCATTGTAAAAATACCACCATCAATATATTATTAAAATAATATATTTAAATGAATTATTTTATCAGAAAAAGATAAAATATTAATTTTCAACAATTGTCACATTAAAATTTTTCTCTATCTATATCCACATAAAATCACTATTTTTCTCATCATATAAATCAATAATTAATTATACACAAATAATATTACAAAACCACAGTACTGGCAACCAGGCAGTTCCCAGGAAAGAGGGGGCTTTCCAATAAGGATTTCTCCTTACTGGCGCGCAATTAGATGACCAAACCTCTCCTTAGACAGAACTTTCTAGACATTGCCAATAATGTTATCTAATAATATTATTCAGAAATTATGAATTATTGCTCCGGTAATGAAAAATACTGCGTAGTGACAATTATTGAAACAACAGTAATATAAAATATCAACGCAGCAATTATTAAATCAATAAAATACAATATTGAACAGTAATTACTGTAACAATTATTGAGTAGTGCCTTCTTACGTAAGAATCAATAATTGGTGCAATACCGTGTGCTACGCGTATTACCGTGTTTTAACCATCGGGTATTCCAACAGTATTAACGGTAACAACTACGCCGTTATTTATAAACAACTTATTTTTGTCGTTTTCTTCATCCAATCGTTTTCTGTTAGGGGGCCCACACAAGGCTGCGCCGTCGTACGAATATTCCCCGACAACAAGAATATTTCACGACCAAACAAATATTCCCCGACAACAATGAATATTTTATAACCACTAAAATATTTGCGCATTTTACCCATAACTAACCACATTAATCAAATCAACTCTTACTATTTCAGAATAATAAATAGAGGAAATTAAATTTCATTTATTAATAATTTGGGGTCTTACAACCTCCCCTCCTTATGAAATTTCGTCCTCGAAATTGACATACGTACCTGGTGTTTCGAAAAGATGAGGATACCTCGCTTTCATTTCCGTTTCCAACTCCCAGGTCATTTCCTCAATAGCATGGTTTCTCCACAAAATTTTAACTTGTGGTATGACCTTCGTGCGTAGGACATGCTCCTTCTTATCCATGATCTTGACAGGTACCTCCTCGTACGTTAAGTCTTCAGCTATCTCGTCCGGTTCTAACTCAATAACATGGTTCGGGTCTTTCACATATTTACGAAGCACAGATATATGAAAAACATTATGAACACGAGACATACTTGGAGGTAACGCAAGTCTATAGGCCACATTTCCTACTCGGTCAAGAATCTGAAATGGACCAATAAATCGTGGATTGAGCTTTCCTCTCTTCCCAAATCTTGTAACTCCTTTCCATGGAGCTACACGTAATAATACATGATCCCCAATGTCAAATTCCACGTCCTTTCGATGAAGATCCACATAACTCTTTTGTCGATCCTGTGCCGTTTGTATACGTTGTCGAATCGTTTGGATCTTCTCTGTAGTCATTCGTACCAACTCTGGTCCCAACAACGTTGCTTCTCCCACCTCATCCCAACATACTGGAGAGCGACACTTTCGTCCATACAATGCTTCAAAGGGAGCCACACCTATACTTGCCTGATAACTGTTGTTGTAAGAGAATTCCACCAATGGTAGGTACTTATCCCAACTTCCTTTGAAATCGAGGACACAAAGTCTTAATAGATCTTCAAGAGTTTGAATAGTCCTCTCTGATTGCCCGTCCGTTTGAGGATGGTATGCCGAACTGAACCGTAAATCCGTGCCCATAGCTTTTTGCAAGCTAACCCAAAATCTTGAAGTGAATCTTGGGCCACGATCCGAAACTATGGATACTGGCATGCCATGCAACCTTACAATCTCATTCACGTACATACTAGCAAGACGTTCAAGGGAATAAGTCTCCCGTATCGGCAAGAAATGAGCAGACTTGGTTAATCTATCAACTATAACCCAAATAGCATTTATACCTTGAGAAACCATGGGAAGACCCGTAACAAAATTCATGGTAATGTGTTCCCACTTCCATTTCGGAATCTCAAGTGGTTGCAATGGACCCTTTGGTACTTGATGCTCCGCCTTTACACGTTGACAAGTTAAACACCTCGAGATAAACTTTGCAATCTCTCTCTTCATATTGTTCCACCAAAATGTATGTCGAAGATCACGATACATTTTAGTACTTCCAGGATGGATTGCAAATGGTGTATTGTGTGCCTCCATCATAATTTTGTACTTTAAATCAGAATCGTTAGGAACACAAAGTCTGGAGTGGACTCGAAGTATTCCTTCTTCATCGATTCTTACTTCTGGAATAGCACCTTCTTGCACTTTCTTCTTCATACGCATCAGCTCTGGGTCTGTAGCTTGAGCAACTTTAACTTTATCGATTAAAGTTGGTTCTACGCGTATACTTGACATCATCGTACTCGTTCCTGCATATGATCTTCTACTCAACGCGTTAGCTACCACGTTTGCTTTTCCAGGATGATATTGAATAGTGTGGTCGTAATCTTTCAACAGCTCGAGCCAACGTCGTTGCCGCATGTTGAGTTCTTTTTGAGTGAAGAAATATTTGAGGCTTTTATGGTCTGAATATATCTCCACCTTCTCCCTATATAGATAGTGCCTCCAGATCTTTAGTGCGAAAACGACTGCTGCCAACTCTAGATCATGAGTAGGATAATTCCTCTCATATTCTTTAAGTTGTCGCGAGGCATAGGCTATGACTTTCTCACGTTGCATGAGAACACATCCTAACCCTTTGCCTGAAGCATCGCTGTAGATAACAAATCCATCCGAACCAGATGGTATTGTCAGAACAGGTGCCGAAATGAGTCTCCTCTTAAGCTCTTGGAAACTCTTCTCGCATTCTTCGCTCCATACGAATTTGATATCCTTCCGAGTCAGCTGAGTTAACGGGGTAGCGATTCGAGAAAACCCTTCTACGAATCTCCGATAATAACCAGCTAAGCCTAGAAAGCTACGTACATCGGTCACCGTCTTCGGTTGCTCCCAGCTTTGTATTGCTTCAATCTTCGCCGGGTCCATAGATACTCCATGTTTTGACACCACGTGCCCTAGGAATGCTACTTCCTCAAGCCAGAACTCGCATTTCTTCAACTTAGCATATAACTTGTTTTCACGCAACCTTTGGAGTACCAGCTTCAAATGGTGCTCATGATCTTCACGGCTTTTAGAATATATGAGGATGTCATCAATAAAGACAACAACGAACTGATCCAAGTAATCCTTGAATACTCGGTTCATCATATCCATGAAAGCCGCAGGAGCATTAGTCAATCCAAAAGATATGACTAAGAATTCATAATGCCCGTACCGAGTTCTAAAGGCAGTCTTCGGAATATCCTCAGTTTTAACCTTCAGCTGATGATATCCAGAACGAAGATCGATTTTTGAAAAGAATTGTGCTCCTTGTAACTGGTCAAACAGGTCATCAATACGAGGTAGCGGATACCTATTCTTGATGGTGACATGGTTTAATTCCCAGTAATCGATACAAAGTCGCATACTCCCGTCTTTCTTCTTTACAAATAAAACAGGAGCACCCCAAGGAGATGTACTAGGACGAATGAAACCGATGTCCAACAACTCTTGTAGTTGGACCTTTAACTCCTGAAGTTCAATAGGAGCCATTCGATATGGGGTTTTAGAAATGGGCTTTGTACCAGGTTCAAGATCAATAAAGAATTCAACTTCACGTTCCGGGGGTAGACCGGGAAATTCTTCAGGAAATACGTCAGGAAAGTTACTAACAACAGGAATATTATTCAAATTTGACGTGTCTTTATTCAAATCCATAACATGGGCTAGGAAAGCTTGACATCCGTTTTTCAATAAACGAATGGCTTTATGACTTGATATGACAGTGATTGATTTTAATGGCTTTGTTGCTTGAATTCGAACAACAGGTTGATTAGGAATATGAAAACTAACCACCTTACGAAAACAATCAATTTTGGAATGATGAGTAGTTAACCAATCAATTCCTAAGATCACGTCAAATGCAAGTATCTTTAAAGAGATAAGGTCAACAGGTAAGGTGATGGTGCCAACTTGGATCAAACAAGATTTATAAACAGTGGATGTGATGAAAGTTTCCCCTAATGGAGTCTCCACAGATAAATCAAAGTCTAATTTCTCCGGAGTCAAGTTTAAACGTTGAGCACAAGCAGGAGAAATAAATGAATGGGTAGCACCGGTATCTAGTAAGGTATAAACTTCACATGAATTTATGATTAGCTTACCCGTGATCACCTCGTTTGGGTTCCTCGCATGTTGACCAGTCACGACAAACGCTCTTCCAGGAACCGTTGACTTTGACTTTTCTGGGGCAGCCTTTTGAGTCACCGTCCCCGCTGAACTTGGTTTAGCTATCGTACAATCTCGAGCGATATGTCCTTCCTTTCCATTATTATAGCATACCTTGAACTGTTGTGGACAGTTTGGGCTGATATGTCCCTCTTTTCCACATTTATAGCATATGACCGGTGGTCGTTCTCCTCCCTTGGAACCAGTTGCTGGTGATGCTGACGTCTCCGTATTATCATTGTTGAATCTCCTCTTTTTAAAATCTCCTCCCGACTCGCTTCTTCTATTTTCATAGCCACGATTACCACCAGAGTGGTTGCCGTTCTTGTCTGTACTTTTCTTTCTCCGCTGGTTATCATTGTTCTGATGACTGTTGTCACCGATATGATCCTGGTTGTGGTCCTTCGGTTGACCGTACTCGTTATCTCGCTCCAACAATTGAGCCCTGTTGACAACATCTGAATAGAGAGAAAATTTATGAGAAATGAGATATTGACGTATGCCGGGTTTCAAACCTCTCAGAAACATCCGCGTCATACGTTCCTCATTCTCCACCAAATGAGGTGCAAACCTGGACAACTCCGCAAACTTCGCCTCGTACTGGGACACCGTCATGTTATTCTGCTCCAGTCTAATAAACTCTACCTCCTTCATATGACGAATACTTTCAGGAAAGTACTTATCATTGAATAGCTTCTGAAATATCTCCCAAGACATGCTGAGTGCAGCTGGATGGGTACGCTTCACAGATTCCCACCAGCAGTCTGCCTCGCCACGAAACATAAAGGTGGCAAATGGAACCTTCTGTTCCTCCGTGCATCCCAAGACATCAAATATCTTGGTAATTTGCTTGAACCATGTCTCCGCCTTAATCGGATTCGGCTTTCCCCAGAATTCTGGTGGTCCCAACTCTTTGAACTGCTTGGCTATGACCAGCTGTGCGTTGCCATTGTTTCTTCCTATATTTTGAACAGGAATCTCCTTCGTCTGGTTTTGCATGAATTGCAAAAAGCTTCTAAACTTCTCATCGTTCACCATCTGCTCAGTGGTGTTGTTCACAGGAGGAACATTGCCAGCCTGTTGCACGTTCTCCTCGTTGGTGAGTACAGGTGTCTCCACGGTTTCATTTACTCCACTGTTAACATTCTCAGTCGACATTCTCAAATACTGCCATAAAACAAGGGTTAATTTAACAAATTAACAAATCACATAATATCCCTATATTATGACCAACCAACAAATAAGCTTAGGTAGGACACACTAGCGAAGGATTTACTCGTCTCTCCCCTCCTAGTTCTATTCCCCGATCTCCGCCAGAGATCATATCCCTAAGCTCTGATACCAACTGTGACGCCCCCAAAACAGGTATACAACACCTATTCTGAGTCGTCAATAACATGGTACAGAAACAACTACAACTTTATTAATACAACATAAAAACTATGAGTGTAAATATAAATATTGTCATCTAGACAATATCCACACTCAAATAAGTCCTCATTACAATTATTGGAACAATATTTTACAAAAAAAAATGGTGAGGACTACTAAAACAACTTCCTAGAACCTTCATTCCATACCCCGACTAGTACCTGCTACATTCTCTCCTCCTGAGAAGAAAATGGAACAACAAGGAAAAGGGTGAGCTCAACTAGCCCAGTAAAGAATATTATGACTAAGATAATATACAACAAATTATCGTTAGTCTTCAACAGGGAAAAATTTAATAGAATACAATAGACAACAAGTTTTAATTCAATATTCGCAGCGGAAAATAATAATTCATAGAGAAGTTACGTAGAGAATGAAATCTACGATTATCTATGAATTTAAAAGCTCATCATCAACATTTTATCCCTGTAACATCAATCAATAAATATCTTGAATCAAATAGTCATCTTTGCACTACAGGCCAAAGATATTCATCAGTTGGTCATGTTCACCTCAACACCTGTTCATCTTTGCACTACGGGCCAAAGATATTCATCAGAAATTATTCATCTTTGCACTACAGGCCAAAGATATTCAGTTATATCATCATTTAAGACTGAGGATGATGAAAAATATTTTAAAGAAAATGAATCCAGTGAAGCAAAATAACAAATATTAAGGATTCGTATTTCAATTTATCCATGTCCAAAAATACCTTATCATAGTGAAGTAAAATTCAAGAATGATCAAAACATGGATACAATCAAAGCTAGTATCCAGAATATATATTTGGACGAAAAGAAGGAAAATTCATTTTTCGGTGAATAGTAACTCGTGAATAGTAACTCATGAATAGTAACCCCGACATGAAAAGTTCTAAATTTGATAAAAATTCAGATCAATACTTCGGCATAATGATATTGAAGAAAATAATATCATTTAAGAAGAAATAACATCCCTTACCTCGGAAAGACGGTACTTCTGACTGGAATACTAGATATAGTGCTGAAGGAAACTTGCACCGTATAGCAACACTCAAAGTATCAAATTCTCACAAGAATACGCTCGATATAGAGAGAGAAATAGAGAGAAACTTGTGTTTCTGGTGTGATTTTCAATTCTAACCTAAGCACCCTATTTATAGGAAAATGCTTAGAACACCAAAGCAGAAAATTTAATATAATAATAATATATTTATCAAATTTTCCTTAGCCCACCTCTAGACATCTGATCTCAGCCCATTTATATCACATGTTAGCCCACTTAAATGCCAAAAAACATTTTTCTTCAAAATAATAAATAAAACTTCCAAAAATCAATTATTTCGGAACTTCAGAACTTCAATAATTCATAATAAATAGCCCTTTTATCAGAAAATTCGAATCTCGCGAGTTTTTATAGGAAATTCAATTCTCTACAACTTTACAGAAGAAAGTTTTTCCAAATTCTAAATAGAAATTGACCGAAATTCATAAACGGGCGATTTTACAGTCAATAATAAATTTTCGGTCAAGAATTATGTCCACCAACACACAAAACTTGTGTTAATCATTTAATGCCACAAAAATACTCTTCCTCCTCATATACTCATATATCCCACATTCATTGTAAAAATACCACCATCAATATATTATTAAAATAATATATTTAAATGAATTATTTTATCAGAAAAAGATAAAATATTAATTTTCAACAATTGTCACATTAAAATTTTTCTCTATCTATATCCACATAAAATCACTATTTTCTTCATCATATAAATCAATAATTAATTATACACAAATAATATTACAAAACCACAGTACTGGCAACCAGGCAGTTCCCAGGAAAGAGGGGGCTTTCCAATAAGGATTTCTCCTTACTGGCGCGCAATTAGATGACCAAACCTCTCCTTAGACAGAACTTTCTAGACATTGCCAATAATGTTATCTAATAATATTATTCAGATAATATGAATTATTGCTCCGATAATGAAAAATACTGCGTAGTGACAATTATTGAAACAACAGTAATATAAAATATCAACGCAGCAATTATTGAATCAATAAAATACAATATTGAACAGTAATTACTGTAACAATTATTGAGTAGTGCCTTCTTACGTAAGAATCAATAATTGGTGCAATACCGTGTGCTACGCGTATTACCGTGTTTTAACCACCGGGTATTCCAACAGTATTAACGGTAACAACTACGCCGTTATTTATAAACAACTTATTTTTGTCGTTTTCTTCATCCAATCGTTTTCTGTTAGGGGGCCCACACAAGGCTGCGCCGTCGTACGAATATTCCCCGACAACAAGAATATTTCACGACCAAACAAATATTCCCCGACAACAATGAATATTTTATAACCACTAAAATATTTGCGCATTTTACCCATAACTAACCACATTAATCAAATCAACTCTTACTATTTCAGAATAATAAATAGAGGAAATTAAATTTCATTTATTAATAATTTGGGGTCTTACAACCGATGTGAGATTTTTTTGAGAAATCAACAGATCGACTTCTTTTTCACCTTACTCTTTCTCTCTCCTCTACATAATTAGATCTATATTTGGGTTGATATGTACAAGTTGAGGCTAATTTTTGGAACATAATTATTAGGGTTCATTGTATTGTTGTCTGTGTGATTTCGTTTTTCTTACACTAATTATATGAAATCAAATATGCATACAAATGATTTATCATGATATACTTCAGATTCCTTTTGCTCATCAGTTTTATTATGAGTTGTTTATTATCTTGTGATTTGGTTCTTCAGTTCATTGGTGTTTGGTTCTTAATCGGATGTTGTCGTATTGTTCATTGGTGTTTATGTCCCAGTTCAGTTTTCAAATGTTCTGGTGATCTGATTTTGGGTTGGATCTGATGTAGTTTGTGGTTGCTTTTGATCTGCTTTTCTCTGCCAGATCTGTTTATATTGTCTTCATGTGTTGATCTATTCGGGTATTGGGTTCCCATGTCCTCTTTGTTGTGATTTGCCTTGTGGTCTTCAGCAGAATCGGGGGTTTCTTGCCGGAATTTTTGCAGATTCAGGCGATATCCCCTGCATTTTTCAATGATCCTTTCACCGGCAACTATGGTGATTGATCTTGTAAATTATGATAATTTTTAGTTATTAAGTTAATTGTGTAATTATTTTTAATTTATGTATTTTGTTTAATTTGTGTTAATTGTAAAATTTTTAGTTTGATTCAGATTGGGTTTTTTTTCTTTTGATTAATTAATTGTAAAATATTTGTTATTTTACCTTTTTGTCCTTTGATCTCATTAAAAATATATATTCTTTTTACACATAAGCACTTATTTAGCCTATTAGGATGCCACGTCAGCAATTTCTGACGTGGCAGGTCCAATTGAATAAAATCGAAAAAAATTAATAGTTCAATCATCTAATTGACAAAATTAAAAGGTGGATCACCGAAGTAGAATATGACCTATAGTTTAGGGTAGTAAATCATATTTAAGCCTATATATATATATATATATGTATGGACATTGGTGGCCTGAATTATATACACCGAATTATAATCATAGCGTTGCTTTGGGATTGCATTCCAAATAAGGAGAAAAAGAATTGTGAATGCAAAGAAAAAGTGGGAGCAAATTGAGAGGATTTTTGTGAAGGTTTGTTTATTCACGGGTTGTCATCATCTTTTCGGATCAATTAATTACTTGAAGATTTTAATTAATTTGGAGGTTCTGAGTGGTGAGCTTATTTGAGTTTTCACTCAAATTAAGGTATTCTTGTATTCTCTCAATTTCTTAATATTTGAAGTTTTTAGTTATAAAACTTGGAAGTACTATTTGTATTCACAGTGTTGATTATAGTGAAATTTTCGGAGTTTGGTCTGTTGTTTTTACCTCTTAGTTTTAGAGGGTTTTTCATGTAAGATTTGGTGTCTTGTGTTTGATTTATTTTTCGTGTTATTATTTTCTACGGTTATAATTTATTTGGTAGAATTGCATTATTTGTTTGGCGTAGTTTATTTAATTTATCAAAGACATTTATAATTAGAGGAGTTTTTCCAACATAAACGGAATTTAGAGTTTAGGAAATGATCTCCATAAACCTTAAATCCACAGATCGCACAACAAATTACTATTATCACAATTAAATTATTTAACTATATCGTAGGAATCATAATATATCACCAACTACTATCGAAATTGCAAGGATTTATCACGTTTCGAAGAGATCTATTAAAGGAACTTAGAATCTAAGGAATGGAATTCATAGATATAAGATTCCATAGATCTAGAAAACAACACATCGATATATAATAAGAAATATATCCTAGATTGGCTATAAGGAGATTATATTTATGAGAATTTCTCGTTGGACAAATGACAAGATCCCTTCACCACTAGATATTAATCTAGGATATTTGGTGAAATATAAATAAATAAAAAACAACTCCCAAACAAAAAAAATTGGTAAAAAAATAGTCAAATTAAAGTCAAAATCGATAAATTACTAAAACGATATCATTGGTTAGTTAAAACAAGATTTCATCTGTGAGAAATCCTCTCTAACCATCTATAATCCCAAAAATAGGGTTCAAACACCTCTAGAAATAATCTAGAATGTAATGAGAGGCTAAAATCGAAGAAATAACCATAAACAAACAAAGTCAAAGAACAATAATTGACAAAATAACCTAGATCTAAGCTAGATCTAGTATAAAGATGAGAAATAGACATTGGGAGTAAGAGTTTCTTCCTCCTTAAGCTTTGTATGGATGACTTGACTATAGATTGGTGTGAGATTTGATGGGAAAAACTAGATCTAGATTGGATTTAAAGAGGTTATTCTCTTATTCTCTCTATTTCTCTCCCTAGATAACACATTTTGTCTATCTAAAATGTCTTCTCCTTCTTAAAAATGACCCAAAGTTGTGATGCCCCCAAATTCAAGCTTACACCACCCAATTTGAGTCATCAAAGTACAAACAACATAAATAAATTCTCACATTTCAATTATTACAACACCGTGAAAATACGACAACACACTTTAAGTTCTCAATACAATTATTGTCACACTATTTTATAACTTAATGAGGACTACTATAGCTACTAACTTAGACCATCACTCGAATCACCTGTTCTCCCTACTAACCCAGTTACAATTTCATTTTTTGAAAGAAATTATGAAACAAAAGGGTGAACTCATATAACCCAGTAAGAATATCAATATAAAGATAACGAAAAATAAGTTATCCTTAATTAGCTTTCAACAGAGATAAATCAAAGATTTAAAGATAATATAAGTTTTCAACAAATAATTGTAGCGGAATGAGCAATTCATTAAAAAAGTCAAGTAGATCATAATGTCTATTATCTTTCCTAATTTAAAATTTTACCATCAAGATTTCAGCAATTGTAACACCAATGGTCATGATCATGTCAATCAACAGTTTCTCTTTGTACCCAGACCAAAGAGAACTTCCACCACGTGTCTTTGCCATAGAGGCTAAATATACTCAATAACCATATTGTCTTTACACCCAGACCAAAGACATTCATAATAACTTAGTGTTGATGATTAGTACAAATAATAATAACCAGAATATTAAGATAAAAAATAAACATTAGAGATTTCCAATTTAATTTGTCCATAATCTAATAATGTCAAAATTATCAACACAACATCCAGAATATATATCCGAGTTCCAGAATAATATATAAGGTTCACAGTTCAAATATAACAGTTAAAATTCAATAGGAAGATTCAGGTCAAAAGATAATAGATGAAGTATCAACTATTATGAAAATTCTAATCATTTTAGGAATTTTTACCGTTTAATGATAAGGCTGTAGAAACGAATTGTAATACCCGAAAATTTTTGCGTTTTATTAAATGAATATATTAATGAAAATGAATATTTATTGGATATAAATAATTTTGTGTTACGAGATGAGTTACATCAATTATATTAAATAATTGAATAATTGAGAATATGTGGAGTTTGTGATGAACTCGTTGAGAGCCTTGTGTGGCACCGTGATAGAAAAATATTAATAGTAATAATAATTAACGAGGGAATTACCAAGTGAGCAATTAAGTAGTATTAATTGTTAGTTGTTATATTAATTAAATATTAAGGGTGATTAATTAATAATATGTGATTATTAATTATTATTGTGAGTAAAGTAAACTGCATAACTAAAATGGTATGATTCAGTTAATTTATGTGTGTAGGACATGTGATCGTATATAATTCCTACAATTAATAGAAGATGTGGTGTGACACATTAGTATGGCTATGTAACATATAAAACTATTTAATAAAGTGTAAGGAATTATAAGTTACATAGACAATTATTTATGTGGCAATAAGTATGAGTGGAAATATTAAAAGATATATTCTGTCAAAGAATTTTAAATTATTTCAATATGTGAGTCTACTTGAAATAATAAAGTTTTAAGGAGATATTAATTAATAGTGAGTAATTAAATGGAGTCCATACATATTAGAAATAATAATTAGACTGGAATAATGTACATGAATTATATGATGTGAGTACATAAATAATCCCTAACTTTCTATAGTATAGTAGCATTAACACATTAAAATTTCATTTTTGAGAATTAAAAGGAACCAAACCAAGCCTTAGTTAATAGAGTTGTTGAGATTTGCTCTTGTCCCTAAATAAGGGTCACAAAGTACAATAACAGTAACTCACTCTATAATACGCAAATACAAGTCGGTAGTTGAAGCTAGGATGGCCGTGATGATGGCTGTGACACCCCCAAATCCGGGTACTTCGATTCCACGGGATTTGGTGTTCACTGTACAAGCATCATCTATCTATCTACCCATAAATAATATCAAACCATACAATAGATGGAAATCATAATAAAATCTCTTCCCTTAAGGGTTACATCAACTGATTCATAAATAAATCCCAGGTTACTCTAACCTTAAAACATCTGTGCGGAATTCTAAACAAATAAGTCTTAAACAACAACATAAGTCTTAAACATAAATACATCATCAATTAAAATAACAAGTCTTCATCACTTGCTAACTTTGCCCTTGCCTTTACTAGTGGAGGGTTCATCGCTTCTTTCATTCTTAACTGCAATGTTATTATTAAGCAAGAGTGAGCACAAATGCCCACAAGTATAAAAATGAAATAACAGTATAATAACATGCGAATAATCAAAGACATCTGAATAAAGCTCAACTTTTGAATCAAGAATAAATAACATGAATCAAAAGAATACTGAGGGTCATAAGACCTTGAACTATGTCCTAGGTTAACAAGAAATATACTTGAAACCTTTAACAGTCATAAGACTATGGACCTTCTTCTCGTACTTAGGGGGATCAGCCCTTAGTACCATACTGTGCACAATATCTTAACGCTAAAGCGTAAATAATCCCCTATACAGGGTTGTTCATCTCAGTTTGACATTCGAGTCCACACCAAAGGAAGTTTGGATTGGATAATTCATCAAGGGTTCTGAAATTTAGAACGCTCATCAACTATGGACTAGTTGAATCAATAAGGTTCACTAGTCTAATAAGGTTCAACAATAATTGATATTCGATTTGAATAATAACCTCAAAAGTATACAATAGGACAATTATTGTATAACTGAATCATGCTTTGGAAAGATAATTAATCTTTAATATCATGCTTGAACTTGAATAATAACAAGGATAATTTATTCAAGGTAAATAATAAACTTGAACAATAATGACAAGTAGGGTTAGGAAAACTTGCTCAACATAAAAGTAACGTTTAAGTTTAAATAAACTTGCTCAATAGAATGGAGTTAGGGATAGGATACTTGCCTCGTGCGTAGATTACACTTTAACTAAGCACGTTCTTTGAATTAAATCCTACATACTATTCATATACACAATACCAGTTAATTATAAATTAACTAATCAATATAAACTCATTCTCGTTGTCTACTTTAATTATTGACTAAACTTAGTCAAATTATCACGTTGTCACGTAATTTATACTTCATGAATTATCAAACTAATTATGTATTTAATAATTCAATTCACATATAATATTTTATTACATGTTAAACAACTATTTTATCATCTCATAATACCTCTAACATGATTACATGTTCATTACATCAATTTACTAACACTTGTTAGACTTTAACATTTTAAAAATACATTTCTGACATTTTCTGGAGAGTGGCGCTGCGGCGCCACTAATGTGCTAAGGAGTCGCGTTGCGGCGCGGTGGCGCTGTGGCCGGGCCCTTGGCGCTGCGGCGCTATGGCGTCGTGGCTCGAGTCTTGGCGCTGCGAGCGCTGTGGCGCTGCGGCGTGAGAAATCAGTTCTAGAGTTGGCGCCGCGGCGCGAGACCCCAGAAACTAAATCTCAGTTCGCGAAGAACACAGAGTTCAGCGAAATTAACACATTTTTAACACTAATTTCACTAAATCACATATACCCACATGTTATAATTCATGCATAATCATAATACAACATCTATAAAGTGATTTTAACCTATTAAAACATATAATCACATATTTAAATCATAAAAATTTAGACTGTTCTTGAAGTTCTTGAGGATTTTGAACAAAACTTATAATTTAACACTACGGATTCGTTATAAGGCCAAATCCTTTCGTTTAAAGCTTGATCACTTCGTATTAACATGCTCAATAATATAAGGGTGTAAAATTTAGGGATAATATATAATTAATACATCAATTATCACATATAAGGCCATATGGCCATATCACGTACTTTGTTTATTTTGAAATAACAAGTCATCAGATTACTACATGTTTTCATGAACTTGATGATATGAAATCATGTAATATATATATAAAACATGTTATGCTATTCTTACTATCACATAAATCCATATAATAGTACAATTCCCAAATCACAGAGATTAACAGAAGTTTTGAAAGCCAATTTATAAAAACTAAAAGACGTAAATGTAGAAATTGGGTTTGGGAGAAATTACCCAGAGTATAATTAATGGAAGAGATGATCTTTTCTCAACACCAAGCAACTCTCACACAATTTTTCTCAAAGTTCTCAAACTCTCTCTATGATTTCTCTTATCAGACTTAAAAAAAATGTTTGAAGAAAAGAATACGTATAATAAAAGAAGAGAAAACGGACACGCAATTGGCCAGTTAACCCAGTCATGGGCAACTGCTAATAACCACTACTAAAGCCATGTTTGGCTAGCAACTAGACACAAAACTCTTTATTTTAATAAACCCTTTTATCATATAGTTTAAAAATGTCACACCCAATTCATAAACTAAACTCATATCTTATTTAATTTAACATAAATAAAATATAATAATTTCTCATAATTTCACATAGTCACATAATTAATTATCCCATTAATAAATAATGTCAATTTATTAAATTTCTAATTAATAATTTAATTTAATTAAAATAACATCATGCTTAATTAAATATTCATTTAATTCAATAAGCTCAATTAATCACATACTTGAATAATAAAAATTCTCCACATTAATTTAATAAATGCAACACATAAAATTAAATTAATCTACCACAATTGCATAAATTAATTATTTAATCCAATAATTAAATCCTTGAAAAATATTTATTTAATTCAATAAATATTTAAAATTAATTTATAAAATTCTTGTTTGTCACATCTTTCCCCCCTTAAAAGGATTCTGTCCCCAGAATCACGACTCAATATATTTCGACCCGTTACATTCTCCCCCCTTACAAAGATTCTGTCCCCAGAATCGCTTACAAATAATTAAGTAAATAAATGAGGGTAATTCTTCATCATATTCTCTTCGAGTTCCCACGTAGCTTCTTCAGCGTTGTGATTCCTCCAAATTACCTTAACAGAAGGTATAACTTTATTTCTCAGAACTTGTTCTTTTCTGTCGACAATCTGGACAGGAATTTCTTCGTAAGATAAGTCTTTCTCAAAATGCAGGGGTTCGTATTCAATTACATGCTTGTAATCAGGTTTGTAAGGTCGTAACACAGAAACATGGAAGACATTATGGATATTCTCGAGTGCTGGAGGTAATGCTACCTCGTACGCAACTTCTCCAATTCTTCGCAGTACCTCAAAGGGTCCAATAAATCTTGAGCTCAATTTTCCTTTCTTTCCGAACTTGATCTTTCCCTTCCAGGGAAAGACCTTCAAGAAAACATAACTACCTGATTCAAACTCGATATTTTTACGATGTGGATCAGCGTATTTCTTCTGTCGATCTTGAGCTGCTACCAGTCGTGCTCGGATCACTTTGACTATTTCTGCCGTTTGCTGTACTAATTCTGGTCCTAACAATTTTTTTTCACCAACTTCATCCCAATAAAGCGGAGTTCTGCACTTTCTGTCGTATAACGCTTCGTAAGGTGGCATACCAATACTAGCGTGGTAACTGTTGTTGTAGCCGAACTCTACTAACGGTAGGTGATCATCCCAATTTCCTTTGAAGTCCATTACACAGGCTCGTAACATATCTTCCAGTGTTTGAATCGTTCGTTCGCTCTGTCCGTCTGTTTGAGGGTGGTAAGCTGTACTCATTCGCAGTTGTGTACCCATGCATTCTTGAAGACGTTTCCAGAAATTTGATGTGAAGCGCGGATCCCTATCGGAAACAATAGACACCGGCACTCCGTGCCTCGAAACAATCTCTTTCACATATAATCTTGCCAACTGATCTAAGTTAAATCTGATTTTGATAGGAAGGAAGTGCGCGGATTTCGTCAGTCGGTCAACGATAACCCATACTGCGTCGTAGCCTTTCTGAGTCGTCGGAAGGCCAACCACGAAGTCCATCGTAATATGTTCCCATTTCCATTATGGGATCTCCAACGGTTGTAGCAATCCACTCGGTCTCTGATGTTCTGCTTTAACTTTTTGACATGTCAGGCATTTGGTAACACATTCTGCAACATCATATTTCAAATTCGGCCACCAGAAATGTTGTCGAAGATTTTGGTACATTTTTGTACTACCAGGGTGAATCGAATATCTTGAACTATGAGCCTCACTCAAAATTTCTTCCTTAATTTCTTGTGTTGGCGGAACCCAGATTCTACTCTTAAATCTCAGTATTCCTTCCTTATCCATCTTAAATCTTGGTTCGGTTCCTTCAGATATCTTTGATGTTACCTTTTTGCATTCATCATCCTGAAGCGGAGCCTCCTTCACTCTATCTAGTAGAGTTGTACCAGATTGCATCTGAAATAGCTTCTCATCAATCTCCATAGGATACTTCACTTCTAACTCCAGTTTCTCCATATCTGCAATTAGCTCCTGCTGAGCAGTCAACATCATCAATTTTCTCACGACCCTTTCTACTTAAGGCGTCGGCTATCACATTAGCCTTACCCGGATGGTATAAAATCTCACAGTCATAATCCTTGATTAATTTCAACCATCTTCTTTGACGCATATTCAAATCTTTCTGTGTAAAAATATATTTCAGACTCTTGTGGTCCGTATATATTTCACATTTCTCCCCGTATAGATAGTGCCTCCAAATTTTCAAAGCAAAAACAACAGCAGCTAACTCCAAATCATGGGTTGGGTAACCCTTCTCGTAATCTTTCAACTGCCGTGATGCATACGCAATGACTTTGCCGTTTTGCATCAGCACACAGCCAAGTCCTTTATGCGACGCATCGCTAAAAATAACAAAATTTCCTGTATCATCCGGAAGAGATAACACATGCGCTGTACTCAACCTCTTCTTTAATTCTTGAAAACTCTCCTCACACTTCTCCGTCCAAACAAATTTCACAGCTTTTCGAGTTAAATTCGTTAACGGAGTTGCGATCTTAGAAAAATCTTGTATGAATCTTCTATAATATCCTGCTAATCCAAAAAAACTTCTTACTTCTGACGGCGTTCTCGGCTGATCCCAGTTAATCACAGCTTCTACTTTGGATGGATCTACCGAAATTCCATCTTTATCGATTACGTGACCAAGAAATTGTACTCTCTCGATCCAGAATTCACATTTCGAAAATTTAGCATACAACTTCTCCCTTCTCAATACTTCCAATGTTAACCTCAAGTGTTCTTCATGTTCCTCTTTGGTTTTAGAATATACCAAAATGTCGTCTATAAACACCACCACGAAATTGTCTAAAAACGGCTTGAATACACCATTCATTAATCCCATAAATGCTGCAGGAGCATTCGTAAGACCAAACGACATTACTAAAAACTCATAATGACCATATCGCGTTCGGAACGCTGTCTTCGGTATATCCTCTGGCCTCACCTTCAGTTGGTGATAACCACTCCTCAAGTCAATCTTGGAAAAGTATTTTGCTCCCTTCAATTGATCAAAAAGATCATCGATCCTCGGTAATGGATATCTGTTCTTAATCATGACCTTATTTAATTCTCTGTAGTCAATGCAGAGCCTCATCGATCCGTCCTTCTTTTTCACGAACAACACCGGCGCTCCCCACGGCGATACGCTCGGTTGAATGTACTTTTTGTCCAACAATTCTTGTAGTTGTACCATTAATTCCTTCATCTCTACTGGCGCCATTCGGTATGGTGCCTTCGATATTGGAGCAGTTCCGGGCGCCAAATCAATCACAAAGTCTACTTCTCTATCTGGTGGAAGTCCTGGCAAATCGTCTGGAAATACATCGACGAAGTCCCTCACAATCGGTATCTCCTCTACCTTCGGGTTCTCTTTTCGACTGTCGACTATGTAAGCTAAATATCCTACACAGCCTTGTCTTAATAACTTCTTGGCCTGCAACATCGTCAGACAACTCGCTTGTCTAGGCGACTTGCAACCATAAAACACAACCTTTGACGGAGTCATAAGGTTAATACGCTTCTTTTGGCAGTCAATTACAGCCCCATAATTGGATAGCCAATCCATACTCAATATAACGTCGAATTCCCCTAATCGAATAGGGATAAGATCTACATTCATGATATTACCCTTAATATCTACCCTACAGTTCTTAAACATGTACTTAACAGGGATTATTTCTCTATTCGCAATTTCTATGTTCATGGGGTAATCCAATTCATCCATAAGCAAATCTAAACTATTAGCAAAGTCTTCGGATATAAAGGAACAAGTAGCACCCGAATCAAACAAAACATAAGCATTAATTTCATTAATCGGAATGATACCTGACACCACCTCACGAGACTGGATTGCATCCTGCACCGTCATATTGAAAGTTCTGGCGGTTGGTCGGTTTGTTGCAGGTGGTCCGGTGATGGTTATGGTATTTCCACTGCTATTTCCCCGGTTTCCTCCTTGTCCTGATCCTCCCGATCCCTTCTTGGGACAGTTTCTTACTAAATGATCTTTCAAACCACAGTTGAAACAAGCACCCTTCTTTGGGTTTGGACAATTTGGTGCTATGTGGCCTTCCTGACCACAATTGTAGCACACTCTCTTTTCCTTCAAACAAACTCCTAGATGTGCCTTGCCGCAAGTCGGACATGCTTCTATCTTCTTTTTCTACCCTCTGTGTTGACTTCCAGCTGTCGAGTTATCCGTCCACTTCCTCTTCTGATTATTATTATTCGCAGTATTACTTCCACCAGTCTTGTTATTACCTTCATTCTCACTCTTTTTTTTTTCTGTTCTTGGTTGTACTTAGTCACTGCATCACTTCCTCCTTCCGCGAGAATGGCCTTTTCCAAAACTCCCGCAAACATGTTAAGTTGAAACATTGATACCTTGCTGTATACCCAAGGCTTCAGTCCTTGTTCGAATCGTCTGGCTTTCCTCTCGTCAGTGTGTACTTGATACGGGGCAAACCTTGCCAACTCATCCAATTTAGCCGCGTATTCAGGCACGCTCATGTTTCCCTGTTTCAGTTCCAGAAATTGCACCTCCATCTGATTCTGCGAACTAGCTGGGAAATACATTTCGAAAAATATCTCTTTGAATCTCTCCCACGTAATTACACCTTCACCTCCTCGCATCTTGTTTGCCTGCCACCAGTAGCTAGCCTCAGACTTCAGCATAAATGTCGCAAAAACGGTCTTCTGATCTTCTCGAACCCTAGCAACGTCGAAAACCTTCTCCATTTCCATCACCCACGTTTGAGCCTCGATTGGGTTTCTGGAACCTTTGAACTCTGGCTGTCCCACCGCCTTAAAATCTTTAAACGTTGTGCTAGGTGGAGCTTGCGGTTGATTATTCATGACTCCAGTTAGTAAATTGACTAGCTGTTGAACTGGATTAACGTTGGCATTATTGTTATTATTGGTTGACCCTTCCTGAGTCGGTTGACGTTGTTGTCTTCTCCTTGGCGGCATTTTTCTGTTAAATAAACGTTTATTAGAACTTTATTTATTTCTCTACATAGTTAAGACATTACTCAACAATTTAACATATCACTTAACACATCATCTCAAACAACTTGATATCTTTTCATTCAAATAAAAAGTTTTAACATTAAACTATAGCATACTGCTATTTACATCATCTATCCTGGAATAAAGAATCCACAGGATTTAAAACATTCAAATATTAACATATTCCTTAGTTCATAAACACATCAGAATTTACATAAAACTATATAAGTCTTTCACATAAATAAACAGATTCTATTCCTGTCTTCCAAGGTGCTCAATAGCCTTACCACACTCCTCATTCATGATACGAGACATCGTCCTGCGATCCAACATATACGATGGAAGTCCTTCAAACTGGATGGGGTACCTTAACACTCGCTCTTGAACCTCATCCATCGCATGATTAAGTGTGGCGTACGTGTCTTCAAGCTTTGCCTTCTTTGCACGACTATCATTTTCTGCACGATCAGCTCGATGTGATTCTCTTACCCATCCTTCCTCTGCTATTTTCAGTCTTCTGGAGGTTACCTTCAGTTCCTTCTTCAGTTTCTCTATCTCCTTGGTCTTATCTTCGGTTTGACCCTTCTCATGAACCAGATCCCACTCCACGTTTCCTAAACGTGTATGAAGGGTCACAATCTCTCTATCCTTCTTCTCTAAAGTAGACTGCTGAACAGTCGCTCGCTCAGTCAATTCCTGAACCTCATCTTGTAACTCCACGTTACGATCATATAGTGTGTCATACATCTCAGCATCAACAGTGTACCGTGGTAGCTCCTCTTCTTCTTCCTCCTCATCAAACTCCTCCTCAGGACCCTCCTCAGGATCAATCTCAGGTTCATGCTCCTGACCAACAACGGTGATCAATGGAGATGAAACCCTCTGCACCAGCTGCTCCCTAACGACATGAATGTCTCGGGGCTCCTCCTCAGTCGGTCCTACAAGTACACGAGATCCCTCCTCAGTAGGTACTATAGGTAAATGGGGTCCCCCCTCAGCTTGACTAGCTTCTCCATCATTCGTCATCCTGACAACAAAATTTTAAGTTTTAGTTACTAAGTCGTACTAACGAGCACATAAATTAACACATAGACACATAATGTATTTTATTATCTTCAATGAATTACAAAAATTCATTTCTTAGAACTCGATAAGAGTTTTCAATTTCTATCTTCTTCTATAAGGCTACTACCTAAGGTTGTTTCCCCCCACCTAAGGTTCATAATCTACGGCTTTGATACCAACCTGTGACACCCCCAAATTCGGGTACTTCGATTCCACGGGATTTGGTGTTCATTGTACAAGCATCATCTATCTATCTACCCATAAATAATATCAAACCATATAATAGATAGAAATCATAATAAAATCTCTTCCCTTAAGGGTTACATCAACTGATTCATAAATAAATCCCAGGTTACTCTAACCTTAAAACATCTGTGCGGAATTCTAAACAAATAAGTCTTAAACAACAACATAAGTCTTAAACATAAATACATCATCAATTAAAATAACAAGTCTTCATCACTTGCTAACTTTGCCCTTGCCTTTACTAGTGGAGGGTTCATCGCTTCTTTCATTCTTAACTGCAATGTTATTATTAAGCAAGAGTGAGCACAAATGCCCACAAGTATAAAAATGAAATAACAGTATAATAACATGCGAATAATCAAAGACATCTGAATAAAACTCAACTTTTGAATCAAGAATAAATAACATGAATCAAAAGAATACTGAGGGTCATAAGACCTTGAACTATGTCCTAGGTTAACAAGAAATATACTTGAAACCTTTAACAGTCATAAGACTATGGACCTTCTTCTCGTACTTAGGGGGATCAACCCTTAGTACCATACTGTGCACAATATCTTAACGCTAAAGCGTAAATAATCCCCTATATAGGGTTGTTCATCTCAGTTTGACATTCGAGTCCACACCAAAGGAAGTTTGGTTTGGATAATTCATCAAGGGTTCTGAAATTTAGAACGCTCATCAACTATGGACTAGTTGAATCAATAAGGTTCACTAGTCTAATAAGGTTCAACAATAATTGATATTCGATTTGAATAATAACCTCAAAAGTATACAATAGGACAATTATTGTATAACTGAATCATGCTTTGGAAAGATAATTAATCTCTAATATCATGCTTGAACTTGAATAATAACAAGGATAATTTATTCAAGGTAAATAATAAACTTGAACAATAATGACAAGTAGGGTTAGGGAAACTTGCTCAACATAAAAGTAACGTTTAAGTTTAAATAAACTTGCTCAATAGAATGGAGTTAGGGATAGGATACTTGCCTCGTGCGTAGATTACACTTTAACTAAGCACGTTCTTTGAATTAAATCCTACATACTATTCATATACACAATACCAGTTAATTATAAATTAACTAATCAATATAAACTCATTCTCGTTGTCTACTTTAATTATTGACTAAACTTAGTCAAATTATCACGTTGTCACATAATTTATACTTCATGAATTATCAAACCAATTATGTATTTAATAATTCAATTCACATATAATATTTTATTACATGTTAAACAACTATTTTATCATCTCATAATACCTCTAACATGATTACATGTTCATTACATCAATCCACTAACACTTGTGTTAGACTTTAACATTTTAAAAATACATTTCTGACATTTTTTGGAGAGTGGCGTTGTGGCGCCACTAATGTGCTAAGGAGTCGCGCTGCGGCGCGGTGGCGCTGTGGCCGGGCCCTTGGCACTGCGGCGCTGTGGCGCCGTGGCTCGAGTCTTGGCGCTGCGAGCGCTGTGGCGCTGCGGCGCGAGAAATCAGTTCTAGAGCTGGCGTCGCGGCGCGAGACCCCAGAAAGTAAATCTCAGTTCGCGAAGAACACAGAGTTCAGCGAAATCAACACATTTTTAACACTAATTTTACCAAATCACATATACCCACATGTTATAATTCATGCATAATCATAATACAACATCTATAAAGTGATTTTAACCTATTAAAATATATAATCACATATTTAAATCATAAAAATTTAGACTGTTCTTGAAGTTCTTAAGGATTTTGAACAAAACTTATAATTTAACACTACGGATTCGTTATAAGGCCAAATCCGTTCGTTTAAAGCTTGATCACTTCGTATTAACATGCTCAATAATATAAGGGTGTAAAATTTAGGGATAATATATAATCAATATATCAATTATCACATATAAGGCCATATGGTCATATCACGTACTCTGTTTATTTTGAAATAACAAGTCATCAGATTACTACATGTTTTCATGAACTTGATGATATGAAATCATGTAATATATATATATAAAACATGTTATGCTATTCTTACTATCACATAAATCCATATAATAGTACAATTCCCAAATCACAGAGATTAACAGAAGTTTTGAAAGCCAATTTATAAAAACTAAAAGACGTAAATGTAGAAATTGGGTTTGGGAGAAATTACCCAGAGTATAATTAATGGAAGAGATGATCTTTTCTCAACACCAAGCAACTCTCACACAATTTTTCTCAAAGTTCTCAAACTCTCTCTATGATTTCTCTTATCAGACTTAAAAAAAAATGTTTGAAGAAAAGAATACGTATAATAAAAGAAGAGAAAACGGACGCGCAATTGGCTAGTTAACCCAGTCATGGGCAACTGCTAATAACCACTACTAAAGCCATGTTTGGCTAGCAACTAGACACAAAACTCTTTATTTTAATAAACCCTTTTATCATATAGTTTGAAAATGTCACACCCAATTCATAAACTAAACTTATATCTTATTTAATTTAACATAAATAAAATATAATAATTTCTCATAATTTCACATAGTCACATAATTAATTATCCCATTAATAAATAATGTCAATTTATTAAATTTCTAATTAATAATTTAATTTAATTAAAATAACATCACGCTTAATTAAATATTCATTTAATTCAATATGCTCAATTAATCACATACTTGAATAATAAAAATTTTCCACATTAATTTAATAAATGCAACACATAAAATTAAATTAATCTACCACAATTGCATCAATTAATTATTTAATCCAATAATTAAATCCTTGAAAAATATTTATTTAATTCAATAAATATTTAAAATTAATTTACAAAATTCTCGTTCGTCACAATGGCTATGGAGGTGAGCAGTTGGCCAACTCTCCTTATACCCAACATCTTCTTCCAATTTCTGTTGGAGCAAAGCTTGGTGTAATGCCATGGAACTCAATCCTCTATAAATAATACCCTCCTCTTCTTATTCTTAGTTGCTTGGAATTATCTGAGAATTGTCAAGTGTGAGGGTGAGTTGCTGAGCATTGAGGAGAGTATAATCAGAGTAGTGAGAGTTTAATTCAAGCTTCAAGGAGGTATAATTTCTGTTTATATTCTTAACTTTGAAGTTGTCACATTCTTGTTAATGTATGAAATTCTCTGTTAATTGGTATGGATTAGCATGTCATGGTAGTATCTGAGCTTGTATGCATATCTAGGAGCCTTGCTGTTAGTCTGATTGCAGGTGTAGCATCACTTGTGTTAAGGCTCTGCTTCTGCAGAGCCATTTTTTTTCAAACTGTTCGAAGTGGCACGGCCGCGCCACTTCCATAGGCCAATACCACGCGGCCGCGCGTGGTGCAGATCTGAGATAATGATTTGATGTTTCTGATATGTTTTGAGCATACTATGATAGTTAGGTTGAGCCTATAAATGACCCTATCATATGGATAGATATTGTTTTGAACATGTATGATGTTTTAGCATGTTTTGAGCTAAGTTTTCAAGAAAACTTCAAGCTTTGGAAAAAGCTAGAAATGGTAAACTTGACTAGTGTATATTCTGATCTTACAAGCATGTTAGTATGGTTTTGAAATGCATGTCGGGCATACTAACTTAAGTATATAAACTTCATATTGAAGCATGAGCAAGTTAGGCTTATTCATAAGCTTTGCTAATGAAAATGCTAACTTTGAACATGAATATTGATGTGTTACTTCGAAAGTTAGAATCTGATGATTATGAGCATGTTAGATGATACCCTTAAATGCACTCATGTATCATACTTGTATATATACCATGCTTAGTTATCGTAGTTCAAGGAAATCATAAACGAAGCATATTTTCAAACAAAACGACGATTAAATGCACATATGTGGTATGAACACTCACGAGCATGTCTAATATGAGTTGTATGACTACTTTATATGTTTATCAATCAAGCATGTTGGACTTTGTGATTTCATAACCTTATATGGCCTTAATTTGTTGAGATGTCTAACTTAGGACCATATCATGCGAAACGGGACTTAGATTAAACTAGGAAAATGCAAAAGGAACCTTAACATATTAATATGTGTTATGTATGTAGGGATGTGCAGGCTAGGCCAAGCAATTAGTTGCTCAGTCCTTGTTTGAACTGGGAGCCGCACGGCCGCGCGTCTTCTTAGTGCAAATCAGGTGCGGCCGCGCCAGTCTGCTGCAGGACCAGTTTTTTGCTATATTTTTTTTTAAGCAGTTGCATACTTGTTTTATTGCTCTAGCATGTATTATATGACCAGTACATGTCCAATGTGATTTGAAGCAAGCTAAATAATATGAGTGAATGTTTAATGAATTGATTATAGACTTTCAAGTGATGAGTCCAAAAAGTATTTGCAAACTATAAGGCAACAATTAAGGACTATGTTAATTGATTTTCATGGCGACTTATAAACTGATTTTGTGTTGTAAGTACGTAAGGTATGAAATGAAGTATGTGAAGAGTATACAACTAAGTTAGAGGTTTAAGTATGCATTCAAACTTATATATCAAGCATGAGCACTTTTAACTAATGAATATCTTATATACATATTACATTATGTTAGGATTTGAAAGAGTATTGTAAGCGATATTTTGGTAAACTACGCTTAAGGCAAGTTTCCTAAACTTACTCCAATTACTATTGAGCAAGTTTCTCTAACCTTACTCAAATTATATTGAGCAAGTATCCGAAAACTACTACTATTGTTGTGCAATATCATTGCATTATTTTGTTCGACAAATACCGTAAGCTTATCCCTGTTGAATAAAAGTTAGATTTCCTTCTCATTCCGATGAGCTGGTATGTTAAACCCTTGTGAAAGCTATTGTTCATGTTAAAATTTGTATTGTCCTTGAATATTGTGAAAGAGTCGATGCCATTTGATTCAGCTAGACAATATGCATGTTTATAAAACTATCTAAACCAATTGATTGGTGCAAAAATCTTGAAAACTGAGTTGGACAACCCTTAAGGTAAGGGGATTGTATATTTTTGGAAACCCCAACACATAAGTATATTATTATTACTGTGGTGTTATGCATAATGTGGAGTATTGTAGACTGATCCTCTATAATACTTGTTCTTTTGGGTTATCAGTTTAATATTGATGATTCTAGTAGATGTTCAATAGTCCTTAGTGACTGCTCAGTATAAATTGTTATCCAGTTGGATACTTTGATAGCCTTTGAATTCATATATATATATATATATATATATATATATATATATATATATATATATATATATATATATATATCTGTCGATTATATTGAATTATCGTTCTTTCATTGATTAGGATATTATTCTGAAACTCGGAACTATCTTAAAGATTATACATCGATATCTCACCCTCCTGTTATAAAACTATTACCCTTGTTGTATATTACTTGCTGGGCAATTTGTGTTCATTCTTACTTATTTAAAACCTTTCAGTTAAGACAAAACAGGGAGGTGTATCTGGGAAGGACAAGGGCAAGGGCAAGGCTACCGACTAGCTTGCCCCTTTCATGTTTAAATTATGATGCTGTTGTATTAAGACTATGTTTAAACTTAAGTAGGATTATGTAGTAAGTCTTTATTCGATATTATTATGTAATCTATTAAGTACTGTATGTAAGACCCCAAATTATTAATAAATAAAATTTAATTTCCTCTATTTATTATTCTGAAATAGTAATGGTTGATTTGATTAATGTGGTTAGTTATGGGTAAAATGCGCAAATATTTTAAATAAGCAAGTGGTTATAAAATATTCATTGTTGTCGGGGAATATTCGCTTGGTCGTGGAATATTCTTACTGTCGGAGAATATTCGTACGACGGCGCAGTCTTTTGTGGGCCCCATAACAAAAAGCGATTGGATGAAGAAAACGACAAAAATAAGTTGATTATAAATAACGGCGTAGTTGTTACCGTTAATACTGTTGGAATACCCGGTGGTTAAAATATAGTAATACGCGTTGTTGCACAGTAGCACACAGTATTGCACCAATTATTGATTCTTACGTAAGAAGGCACTACTCAATAATGGTTACAGTAATTACTGTTCAATATTTTATTTTATTGATTAAATAATTGCTACGTTGATATTTTATAATTGTCACTAAGCAGTATTTTCCATTATCGGAGCAATAATTTATATTATCTGAATAATATTATTAGATAACATTATTGGCAATGTCTAGAAAGTTCTGTCTAAGGAGAGGTTTGGTCATCTAATTGCGCGCCAGTAAGGAGAAATCCTTATTGGAAAGCCCCCTCTTTCCTGGAAACGGCCTGGTTGCCAGTACTGTGATTTTGTAATATTATTTGTGTATAATTAATTATTGATTTATATGATGAGGAAAATATTGATTTTATGTGGATATAGATGGAGAAAATTTTTAATGTGACAATTGTTGAAAATTAATATTTTATCTTTTTCTGATAAAATAATTCATTTAAATATATTATTTTAATAATATATTGATGGTGATATTTTTACAATGAATGTGGGATATATGAGTATATGAGGAGGAAGAGTATTTTTGTGGCATTAAATGATTAACACATGTTTTGTGTGTTGGTAGACACAATTCTTGACCGAAAATTTATTATTGACTGTAAAATCGCCCGTTTGTGAATTTCGGTCAATTTCTGTTTGAAATTTAGAAAAACTTTCTTCTGCAAAGTTGTAGAGAATTGAATTTCCTATAAAAATTTGCGAGATTCGAATTTTCTGATAAAAGGGCTATTTATTATGAATTATTGAAGTTCTGAAGTTCTGAAGTTCCGAAATAATTGATTTTTGGAAGTTTTATTTATTATTTTGAAGAAAAACATTTTTTGGCATTTAAGTGGGCTAACATGTGATATAAATGGGCTGAGATCAGATGTCTAGAGGTGGGCTAAGGAAAATTTGATAAATATATTAATATTATATTAAATTTTCTGCTTTGGTGTTCTAAGCATTTTCCCATAAATAGGGTGTTTAGGTTAGAATTGAAAATCACACCAGAAACACAAGTTTTTCTCTATTTCTCTCTCTATATCGAGCGTATTCTTGTGAGTATTTCATACTTTGAGTGTTGCTATACGGTGCAAGTTTCCTTCAGCACTATATCTAGTATTCCAGTCAGAAGTACCGTCTTTCCGAGGTAAGGGATGCTATTTCTTCTTAAATGATATTATTTTCTTCAATATCATTATGCCGAAGTATTGATCTGAACTTTTTATCAAATTTGGAACTTTTCATGTCGGGGTTACTATTCACGAGTTACTATTCACGAGTTACTATTCACCGAAAAATGAAGTTTTCTTCTTTTTGTCCAAAATATCTATTCTGGATACTAGCTTTGATTGTATCCATGTTTTGATCATTCTTGAATTTTACTCCAGTATGATTGTTTATAAGGTATTTTTGGACATAGATAAACTGTAATACGAATCCCTAATATTTGTTCTTTTGCTTCACTGGATTCGTTTTCTTTAAAATATTTTTCATCATCCTTTGTCTTAAATGATGATATAACTGAATATCTTTGGCCTGTAGTGCAAAGATGAATGATTTCTAATGAATATCTTTGGCCCGTAGTGCAAAGATGAACAGGTGTTGAGATGAACATGACCAACTGATAAATATCTTTGGCCTGTAGTGCAAAGATGACTATTTGATTCCAGATATTTATTGATGTTACATGGATAAAATGTTGATAATGGACTTTTAAATTCATTGATAATCGTAGATTTCATTCTCTACGTAACTCTTCTATGAATTATTAATTTCCGCTGTGAATATTGATTTAAAACTTGTTGTCTATTGTATTCTATTAGATTTTTCCCTGTTGAAGACTAACGATAATTTGTTTTATATTATCTTAGTCATAATGTTCTTTACTGGGCTAGTTGAGCTCACCCTTTTCCTTGTTGTTCCATTTTTCTTCTCAAGATGCGAGAATGTAGCGAGTACTAGTCGGGGTGTGGAATGATGGTTCAAGACAGTTGTTTTAGTAGTCCTCACTATTTTATAAAATAGTGTATCAATAAGTATAATAAGGACTTAATTGAGTATGAATACTGTCTAGATGACAATATTTGTATTTAAACTCACAGTATATGTGTTGTCGTATTTTGCACGACAATTGTAATAATAAAGTTGTAGTTATTTTCTGTACCATGTATTTGGCGACTCAGAATGGGTTGGATGGATTGGACCTATTTTGGGGGCGTCACAGTTGGTATTAGAGCTTAGGGATATGATCTCTGGCGGAGATCGGGGAATAGAACTAGGAGGGGAGAGACGAGTAAATCCTTCGCTAGTGTGTCCTACCTAAGCTTATTTGTTGGTCGGTCATAATATAGGGATATTATGTGATTTGTTAATTTGTTAAATTAACCCTTGTTTTATGGCAGTATTTGAGAATGTCGACTGAGAATGTTAACAGTGGAGTAAATAAAACCGTGGAGACACTTGTACTCACCAACGAGGAGAACGTGCAACAGGCTGGCAATGTTCATCCTGTGAACAACACCACTGAGCAGACGATGAACGATGAGATGTTTAGAAGTTTTTTACGGTTCATGCAAAACCAGACGAAGGAGATTCCTGTTCAAAATATAGGAAGAAACAATGGCAACGCACAGCTGGTCACAGCTAAGCAGTTCAAAGAGTTGGGACCACCATAATTTAAGGGAAAGCCGGATCCGATCATGGCGGAACGTGGGTCAAGCAAATTACCAAGATATTCAATGTCTTGGGATGCACGGAGGAATAGAAGGTTCCATTCGCCACCTTTATGTTCCGTGGCGAGGCAGACTACTGGTGGGAGTCTGTGAAACGTACCCATCCAGCCGCACTCAGCATGTCTTGGGAGACATTTCAGAAACTGTTCAATGACAAATACTTTCCTGAAAGTGTTCGTCATATAAAGGAAGTGGAGTTTATTAGACTGGAGCAGAACAACATGACGGTGTCCCAGTACGAGGCGAAGTTTGCAGAGTTGTCCAGGTTTGCACCTCATTTGGTGGAGAATGAGGAACGTATGACGCGGATGTTTCTGAGAGGTTTGAAACCCGGCATACGTCAATATCTCATTTCTCATAAATTTTCTCTCTATTCAGATGTTGTCAACATGGCTCAATTATTAGAGCGAGATAACGAGTATGGTCAACCGAGGGACCACAACCAGGACCATACCGGTGACAACAGTCATCAGAACAATGATAACCAGAAAAGAAAGAAAAATACAGACAAGAACGGCAACCACTCTGGTGGTAATCGTGGCCATGAAAATAGAAGAAGCGAGTCGGGAGGAGATTTTAAAAAGAGGAGATTCAACAATGATAATACGAAGACATCAGCACCAGCAGCAACTGGTTCCAAGGAAGGAGAACGACCACCGGTCATATGCTATAAATATGAAAAAGAGGGACATATCAGTCCAAACTGTCCACAACAGTTCAAGGTATGCTATAATTATAGAAAGGAAGGACATATCGCTCGAGATTGTACGGTAGCGAAACCAAGTTCAGCGGGGACGGTGACTCAAAAAGTTGTCCTAGAAAAGTCAAAGTCAACGGTTCCTGGAAGATCGTTTGTCGTGACTGGTCAACATGCGAGGAACCCAAACGAGGTGATCACGGGTAAGGTAATCATAAATTCATGTGAAGTTTATACCTTACTAGATACCGGTGCTACCCATTCATTTATTTCTCCTGCTTGTGCTCAACGTTTAAACTTGACTCCGGAGAAATTAGACTTTGATTTATCTGTGGAGACTCCGTTAGGGGAAACTTTCATCATATCCACTGTTTATAAATCTTGTTTGATCTAAGTTGGCACCATCACCTTACCTATTGACCTTATCTCTTTAAAGATACTTGCTTTTGATGTGATTTTAAGAATTAATTGGTTAACTACTCATCATGCCAAAATTGATTGCTTTCGTAAGGTTGTTAGTTTTCATATTCCTAAGCAACCTGTTATTCAAGTTCAAGCAACCAAACCACTGAAGTCAATCACTGTCATATCAAGCCGTAAAGTCATTCGTTTATTGAAAAACGGATGTCAAGTTTTCTTAGCCATGTCATGGACTTGAACAAAAATACGTCAGATTTGAATGATATTTCTGTTGTTAGTAAAATTTTTGACGTATTTCCTGAAGAATTTCTTGGCTTACTCCCAGAGCGTGATATTGAATTTTGTATCGACTTTGAACCTGGTACAAAACCCATTTTTAAAATTTCATATCGAATGGCTCCTATTGAACTTCAGGAGTTAAAAACCCAACTATAGAAGTTGATAACCGAGCCTCTATCTGGTGACTTCCTTTGTGAAATGCATTGAAGCCAGACTCTCCGTAGGGGACGCCATATTCGTATGGTAGTAAACTGATAGGTGCTATTGTGACGTGATATCCAAGATTGGGATATGAGTCACAGTTGAGAGCAACCTAAGTCAATAATCAAAATATGTAGCTTTCTGGTTATTATCGGATATTCGTAAAAGGATTTTCTCGAATCGCTACTCCGTTAACTCAGCTGACTCGGAAGGATATCAAATTCGTATGGAGCGAAGAATGTGAGAAGAGTTTCCAAGAGCTTAAGAGGAGACTCATTTCGGCACCTGTTCTGACAATACCATCTGGTTCGGATGGATTTGTTATCTACAGCGATGCTTCAGGCAAAGGATTAGGATGTGTTTTCATGCAACGTGGGAAAGTCATAGCCTATACCTCGTGACAACTTAAAGAATATGAGAGGAATTATCCTACTCATGTTCTAGAGTTGGCAGCAGTCATTTTCACGCTAAAGATCTGGAGGCACTATCTATATGGGGAGAAAGTGGAGATATATTCAGACCATAGAAGCCTCAAATATTTCTTCACTCAAAAAGAACTCAACATGCGGCAACGACGTTGGCTTGAGCTGTTGAAAGATTACGACCACACTATTTAATACCATCCTGGAAAAGTAAACGTGGTAGCTGACGCGTTGAGTAGAAGATCATATGCAGGAACGAGTGCGATGATGTCAAGTATACGCGTAGAACCAACTTTAATCGATAAAGTTAAAGTTGCTCAAGCTACAGACCCAGAGCTAATGCGTATGAAGAAGAAAGTGCAAGAAGGTGTTATTCCAGAAGCAAGAATCAATGAAGAAGAAATACTTCGAGTCCACTCCAGACTTTGTGTTCCTAACGATTCTGATTTGAAGTACAAGATCATGATGGAGGCACACAATACACCATTTGCAATCTAACCTGGAAGTACTAAAATGTATCATGATCTTCGACATATATTTTGGTGGAACAATATGAAGAGAGAGATTGCAAAGTTTATCTCGAGGTGTTTAACTTGTCAACGTGTAAAGGCGGAGCATCAAGTACCAAAGGGTCCATTGCAATCACTTGAGATTCCGAAATGGAAGTGGGAACACATTACCATGGATTTCGTTACGGGTCTTCCCACGGTTTCTCAAGGCATAAATGCTATTTGGGTTATAGTTGATAGATTAACCAAGTCTGCTCATTTCTTGCCGATACGGGAGACTTATTCCCTTGAATGTCTTGCTAGTATGTACGTGAATGAGATTGTAAGGTTGCACGGCATGCCAGTATCCATAGTTTTGGATCGTGACCCAAGATTCACTTCAAGATTTTGGGTTAGTTTGTAAAAAGCTATGGGCACGGATTTACGGTTCAGTTCGGCATACCATCCTCAAACGGACGGGCAATCAGAGAGGACTATTCAAACTCTTGAAGATCTATTAAGACTTTGTGTCCTAGATTTCAAAGGAAGTTGGGATAAGTACCTATCATTGGTGGAATTCTCCTACAACAACAGTTATCAGGCAAGTATAGGCATGACTCCCTTTGAAGCATTGTATGGACGAAAGTGTCGATCTCCAGTATGTTGGGATGAGGTGGGAGAAGCAACGTTGTTGGGACCAGAGTTGGTACGAAAGACTACAGAGAAGATCCAAACGATTCGACAACGTATACAAACGGCACAAGATCGACAAAAGAGTTATGCGGATCTTCATCGAAAGGACGTGGAATTTGATATTGGGGATCATGTATTGTTGCGAGTTGCTCCATGAAAAGGAGTTACAAGATTTGGGAAGAGAGGAAAGCTCAATCCACGATTTATTGGTCCATTTTAGATTCTTGACCGAGTAGAAAATGTGGCCTATAGACTCGCGTTACCTCCAAGTATGTCTCGTGTTCATAATATTTTTCATATATATGTGCTTCGTAAATATGTAAAAGATCCGAACCACGTTATTGAGTTAGAACCGGACGAGATAGCCGAAGACTTAATGTACGAGGAGGTACCTGTCAAGATCTTGGATAGGAAGGAACATGTCCTACGCACGAAGGTCATACCACAAGTTAAAGTTTTGTGGAGAAATCATGCTATTGAGGAAATGACCTGGGAGTTGGAAACGGAAATGAAAGCGAGGTATCCTCATTTTTTCAAAACACCAGGTACGTATGTCAATTTCGAGGATGAAATTTTATAAGGAGGGGAGGTTGTAAGACCCCAAATTATTAATAAATGAAATTTAATTTTTTCTATTTATTATTCTGAAATAGTAAGGGTTGATTTAATTAATGTGGTTAGTTATGGGTAAAATGCGCAAATATTTTAAATAAGCAAGTAGTTATAAAATATTCATTGTTGTCGGGGAATATTCGCTTGGTCGTGGAATATTCTTATTGTCGGAGAATATTCGTACGACGGCGCAGTCTTTTGTGGGCCCCATAATGAAAAGCGATTGGATGGAGAAAACGACAAAAATAAGTTGTTTATAAATAACGGCGTAGTTGTTACCGTTAATACTGTTAGAATACCCGGTGGTTAAAACACGGTAATACGCGTTTTTGCACAGTAGCACACGGTATTGTACCAATTATTAATTCTTACGTAAGAAGGCACTACTCAATAATGGTTACAGTAATTACTGTTCAATATTTTATTTTATTGATTAAATAATTGCTACGTTGATATTTTATAATTGTCACTAAGTAGTATTTTCCATTATCGGAGCAATAATTCATATTATCTGAATAATATTATTAGATAATATTATTGAAAATATCTAGAAAGTTCTGTCTAAGGAGAGGTTTGGTCATCTAATTGCGCGCCAGTAAGGAGAAATCCTTATTGGAAAGCCCCCTCTTTCCTGGAAACGGCCTGGTTGCCAGTACTGTGATTTTGTAATATTATTTGTGTATAATTAATTATTGATTTATATGATGAGGAAAATATTAATTTTATGTGGATATAGATGGAGAAAATTTTTAATGTGACAATTGTTGAAAATTAATATTTTATCTTTTTCTGATAAAATAATTCATTTAAATATATTATTTTAATAATATATTGATGGTGATTTTTTTACAATGAATGTGGGATATATGAGTATATGAGGAGGAAGAGTATTTTTGTGGCATTAAATGATTAACACATGTTTTGTGTGTTGGTGGACACAATTCTTGACCGAAAATTTATTATTGACTGTAAAATCGTCCGTTTATGGATTTCGGCCAATTTCTGTTTGGAATTTGGAAAAACTTTCTTCTGCAAAGTTGTAGAGAATTGAATTTCCTATAAAAATTCGCGTGATTTGAATTTTCTGATAAAAGGGCTATTTATTATGAATTATTGAAGTTCCGAAGTTCCGAAATAATTGATTTTTCGAAGTTTTATTTATTATTTTGAAGAAAAACGTTTTTTGGCATTTAAGTAGGCTAACATGTGATATAAATGGGCTGAGATCAGATGTCTAGAGGTAAGCTAAGGAAAATTTAATAAATATATTAATATTATATTAAATTTTCTGCTTTGGTGTTCTAAGCATTTTCCTATAAATAGGGTGCTTAGTTTAGAATTGAAAATCACACCAGAAACACAAGTTTCTCTCTATTTCTCTCTCTATATCGAGCGTATTCTTGTGGGTATTTGATACTTTGAGTGTTGCTATACGGTACAAGTTTCCTTCAGCACTATATCTAGTATTCCAGTCAAAAGTACCGTCTTTCCGAGGTAAGGGATGCTATTTCTTCTTAAATGATATTATTTTCTTCAATATCATTATGCCGAAGTATTGATCTGAACTTTTTATCAAATTTGGAACTTTTCATGTCGGGGTTACTATTCATGAATTACTATTCACGAGTTATTATTCACGAGTTACTATTCACCGAAAAATAAAATTTTCTTCTTTTTGTCCAAAATATCTATTCTGGATACTAGCTTTGATTGTATCCATGTTTTGATCATTCTTGAATTTTACTCCACTATGATTGTTTATAAGGTATTTTTGGACATGGATAAACTGTAATACGAATCCCTAATATTTGTTCTTTTGCTTCATTGGATTCGTTTTCTTTAAAATATTTTTCTTTATCCTCAGTCTTAAATGATGATATAACTGAATATCTTTGGCCTGTAGTGCAAAGATGAATAATTTCTGATGAATATCTTTGGCCCGTACTGCAAAGATGAACAGGTGTTGAGATGAACATGACCAACTGATGAATATCTTTGGCTGTAGTGCAAAGATGACTATTTAATTCCAGATATTTATTGATGTTATAGGGATAAAATGTTGATGATGGACTTTTAAATTTATAGATAATCGTAGATTTCATTCTCTACGTAACTCTTCTATGAATTATTAATTTCTGCTGCGAATATTGATTTAAAACTTGTTATCTATTGTATTCTATTAGATTTTTCCCTGTTGAAGACTAACAATAATTTGTTTTATATTATCTTAGTCATAATGTTATTTATTGAGCTAGTTGAGCTCACCCTTTTTTTTGTTGTTCCATTTTTCTTCTCAGGAGGCGAGAATGTAGCGAGTATTAGTCGGGGTGTGGAATGATGGTTCAAGACAGTTATTTTAGTAGTCCTCACTATTTTGTAAAATAGTGTATCAATAAGTATAATGAGGACTTAATTGAGTATGAATACTGTCTAGATGACAATATTTGTATTTAAACTCACAGTATATATGTTATCGTATTTTGCACGACAATTGTAATAATAAAGTTGTAGTTATTTTCTGTACCATGTATTTAGCGACTCAGAATGGGTTGTGTAAGACCCCGAATTTTATGAAATAAAAGTATTCAATTTTTCTTATAATTACTATTCAGTAAATGGTTAAATTGATAAAAGTTTAAAGTTATGAGTGAAATATGATTTTTTTTCAAAATAAGCAAGTGGTTATAAAATAATCATTGTTGTCGGGGAATATTCGTTTGGTCGTAGAATATTCTTTCTGTCGGGGAATATTCGTACGACGGCGCAGCCATTTGTGGGCCCCATAACAGAATAACTGTCGGGTGAAGAAAACGACAAATTTGAGTTTTTACAAATAACGGCGTAGTTGTTACCGTTAACACTGTTGGAATACCCGGTGGTTAAAATACAGTAATACGCGTTATTGCACAGTAGCACACGGTATTGCATAGTATTTTTGAAATTATTGATTCTTACGTAAGAAGGCACTACTCAATAATTGTTACAGTAATTACTGTTCAATATTTTATTTTATTGATTCAATAGTTGCTACGTTGAAATTTTGTATTATTGTTGTTCAATAATTGTTGCTGCACAGTATTTTCTATTATCAGATCAATAATTCATATTATTTGAATAGTATTATTAGATAACATTATTGACAATGTCTAGAAAGTTCTGTCTAAGGAGAGGTTTGGTCATTTAATTGCGCGCCAGTAAGGAAAAATTCTTATTGGAAAGCCCCCTCTTTCCTGGGAACGGCCTGGTTGTCATAAATGTGATTCTGTAATATTATTTGTGAATAATTAATTATTGATTCATATGATAAGGAAATATTTATATTATGTGGATATAAATGAGGGATATATTTTTGTGGTTAAAAATGAAGGAGTTAATGTTGAGGTTTTTATCAGTATTTTTGTCGGAATGGAGGTATTAAAAATCAGGGTTTTTGAGATATTTTGCGGGGGTTATAATTTTTAATCCGACCGTTGGATCGTGGTAATTTTTGGATATGTTATACATATATAAGTTGAGTATATGCCCACAAATTTTGAACCGTTAAAAATGAACGTATGATTTGTTATGAATTTTACGAGATGACTGGTTCAGAAATTGTTGAATTTTCGGAGTTTATCATTTTGGTGGAAAATTCTAGAATTGGTGGGCCCCACTTGTGGTTGGTGAAGAAATGTGCTGAATTATATTTCAAATGTGGTGGGTGGGAATAGTAGCAGGTAAAGCCATCAGGTTGCAGGTCAAACCTACCAAAATTTTCCTATAAATAGAGGGCTAAGTTAGAATTGAAAATCACACCAGAAACATAAGCTTTCTCTCTTTCTCTCTCTATATTATGAAGCATATTTTGTGAGTATTTAGATACTTTGAGAGTTGATATTCAGTGCAAGTTTCCTTCGGCTTTACATTCCGGTCAGAAGTACTGCTGTTTTGAGGTAAGGGATAGTAAGGGATAGTAAGGGATATTAAGGGATTTTAAGGGTTGTTATGATTTTCAGTTTCGTAATTTTTCTGATCTTCAAAAATTTTAGAAAAATTTGAAATGATATTTTGATGAGTTTTCTTGATTGTGTCCAAAAATGGTGATTTTTGGATGTATAGATTGAGAGTTATGAATTTTATGAGAAAAGACTATTTTAAAAGTAACCGCTTATAATTCCTTGTGGTTAACTCCAAAATTGATGAAATTTTTATTGGGAGTACATGTATATGATAGAAGTATACTCTGTAAATTTCAGAATTTTTAGACAAAAGTATAATTTTTAATAAATGTCTAAATATTCGGCTGTTTTGGACATATGAAAAATAGTAAATGACTTTTAAAAATTCTGAGAAAAATATATGTTCACTATGGGACTATATTATGCTAAATCCCAGAAAAGAAATATTTTTGGAACTGATTTGGTATTTTTCATAAAAATGGTCTAGTTATGAGTAAATGAATTAAATATGTTTTGTGAAGAAAGAAAATTGAAAAATAGGATTTTATGGCTTGAGAATCCTATATGAGGTATATGCAGATTTTTTATGAGGGTTTTGATTATTGATGATGAAATTGTAAGAGTTGACATTTTATGATGATTAAATGCATTAATTAGTAAAGTGTAAATAATTAAAATAAATTGTTTATAAATTTATGAAATGTTATTCTTTCAATATCATTATACCAAAATATTGGTATGAATTTTATTGTAGAATTTCTATCTTTTTGTGTCGGGGTTACTATTCATGAGTTACTATTCATAAGTTACTATTCACGAGTTACTATTCACGACAAAATTAGTTTCTTTTTCTAACCAAATTATAGTTGATTTATGAATATTGCTCTTGAAATTAATTCCATGTTTTGACCATATTATTTTTATAATCATATATAACATTTTTATAACCCTGATGATGAAATTCTCTTTCACTGGAGTGTAAAGATTGGTAGATTATTGGTATGATCATGACTAGGGTTCTCTTTGGCCTGTAGTGCAAAGTTGAATTGTGACTGGTATGATCATGACCATTGAATTTATAATTGAATATCTTAAGCTTAAGTGCAAAGGTGAATTGATCAACATGGTTATAATTATTGTTTATATAAATTCTGAAATGATTATATATTTCTTTGAGATATTAATATATTTGGCCTGTAGTGCAAATATGAACTGTTGATGAATATATTTGACCTGTAGTACAAATATGAACTGTTGATGAATATCTTTGGCCGTAGTGCAAAGATGAATTATTGATGAATATCTTTGGCCTGTAGTGCAAAGATGAACTGTTGTTGAATATCTTTGGCCTGTAGTGCAAAGATGGTCTGTTGATGAATATCTTTGGCCTGTAGTGCAAAGATGAACTGTTGTTGAATATCTTTGGTCGTAGTGCAAAGATGGATTTGTTAGTATGATTATAAACAGGAATTGTGATTTGGTATAACCATGATCTTTGATGTTTCAGGTAAAGACAGGTGATGAAAATATTCTTCGTCCTGGGTGCGAAGAAAAATTTATAGTCACAATTATGATTATGAGTTATTCATATGATTGTGGAAAGGAACTGTTGAGTGATGTTACATGGATAAAATATTGTTGGTGGATTTTTAACATGGAGAAGATAATAGTATTTATAGTCTATTTGACTCTTCTAATGGATTGCTCGTTCCGCTGCAACTATGGTTAAAATTTTTATCATTTACCATATGTTCTAAATCTCTGATTTATTATTGATGAAGGCTATTGATAATTTAATTATCTTTAGTCATGATATTCTTTACTGAGCTAGTTGTGCTCACCCTTTTGCTTCACAATTCCTTTCAGGTAATAAGAGTGTAGCTGGGTCGAGCGGGGGTAACAAGGGAATAGAACGGTGGTCATCATTTAGTAGTTATATTTGGTGAAGAAAATAGGGTGAGGCGAACCCAACGTTGGAAGGGTGTTTTGTCACTATCATACAAGATGTCTAATGACATACAACCTCGTGTCATCATAGGACAGGGTTGTGCTCATCCACTTGCTGAGTATATCTATGGGCACTACCTATATAATCTTGGTGTTTGTTTGAAGTATAATTCTCAATTAGAGACAGTGGAGATAATGATAAGTCAAGAGAAGACTCACCATTGGGAAGAATATGATAGTAATCTTCTCGTTTTTCTTTGGGGTCTATTGGGTCAACCAAGGATAATTCTGTGGCCATATGATATCTATCATAACCTAGACGCGTGGCCTCCCATGTACGAAGGTTTCTTGAGCACTTTCCAAAGATTCTAATTTCTAGAACAGTTTTTGACTATACCTTTATGTAAGGTGTCATTGTGAGGTGATGTCCACGGTTGGAACATGAGTCACATTTGGTATATATTTGTATCCAAACTCACAGCATATGTGTTGTTGTATTTTGCACGACAATTGTTGTAATAAAGTTGTAGTTGTTTTCTGTACCATGTAATTGACGACTCAGAATGGGTTGGGTGAAATGAACCTATTTTGGGGTCGTTACAGGTTGGATGGATTGGACCTATTTTGGGGGCGTCACACTGTAGGTTACGAGACTTGGGGGAATAATTATAATAAATAGTTGTATATTATTCTAAATTAGATCTTTCGTTGCAAATGTATGATTTTAGTTATTATGGTAATACTTTGAGTTAGTGACGAACCGAATTCGGGTGACCAAATGGAGGTTAGAATTTGGGGGCGTCACAGGTTGGTATCAAAGCCATAGTTATAAACCTTAGGAACGAGAGTCCTTAGACTATAACTTAAGAAAACCTAGAAGTTAAGATGGGGATAAAACTTATGTAGAGTTTTCCTTAAGAGACTTTGTGACGCCCCCAAAATAGGTATACAACACCCATTCTGAGTCGTCAAAACACATGGTACAGAAAAAACTACAACTTTATTAATACAACATAAAAATTGTGAGTTTAAATACAAATATTGTCATCTAGACAATATCCACACTCAAATAAGTCCTCATTACAATTATTGAAACATTATTTTACAAAAATAGTGAGGACTACTAAAACGACTTTCTAGAACCTTCATTCCATACCCCGACTAGTACTTGCTACATTCTCGCCTCATGAGAAGAAAAATGAAACATAAAGGAAAAGGGTGAGCTCAACTAGCCCAGTAAAGAATATTATGACTAAGATAATATAGATCAAATTATCGTTAGTCTTCAACAGGGAAAAATATAATAGAATACAATAGACAACAAGTTTTAAATCAATATTCGTAGCGGAAATAATAATTCAATAGAAGAGTTAAGTGGAGAATGAAATCTACTATCTTCTATATATGAATTTAAAAGTTCATCGTCGATATTTTATCCCTGTAACATCAATCAATATATATCTGGAATCAAATATTCATCTTTGCACTACAGGCCAAAGATATTCATCAGTTGGTCATGTTCATCTAAACACCTGTTCATCTTTGCACTACGGGCCAAAAATATTCATCAGAAAATCAATCATCTTTACACTACATACCAAAGATATTTAGTTATATCATCATTTAGGACTGAGGATGATGAAAAATATTTTAAAGAAAACGAATCCAGTGAAACAAAAGAACAAATATTAAAAATTGGTACTTTAAACAATCCGAGTTTAAAAATACTTCATAAATAATCATAGTGAAGTAAAATTCAAGAATGACCAAAATATGGATACAATCAAAGCTAGTATCCATAATAGATATCTTGGATAAAAAAAACAAAAATTTAATTTTTCGGTGAATATAGCCGTATTCGTGAATAATGCCGTATACGTGAATAGTAACCCCAACACTAAAAGTTCTAAGTTTGATAAAAAGTTCAGACCAATATTTTGACATAATGATATTGAAAGAAATAATATCATTTACAAAAAAAATAACATCCCTTACCTCAAAAGGATTGTACTTCTAACTGGAATACTGGATATAGTGCTGAAAGGAACTTGCACCGTATATCAACACTCAAAGTATCAAAATACTCAAAAGAATACGCTCAATATATCGAGAGAGAAAGAGAGAGAAAACTTTAGTTTCTGGTGTGATTTTCAATTCTAACCTAAGCACCCTATTTATAAAAAAATGCTTAGAACACCAAAGTAGAAAATTTAATAAAATATTAATATATAATTAAATTTTCTTACGCTCACTTTGAATTCTCTAGCTTCAGCACTTTGCACATGTTTAATGAGGCCACAAAGTATAAAAACGTTTTTATTAATAAAAATAAATAAAACTTTCAAAAATCAATTATTTCGGAACTTCAGAATTTCAATAATTCATAATAAATAGCCATTTTGTCAGAAAAATTCAAACCACTTGTATTTTTCACAGGAAATTTTATTATCTACAACTTTGCAGAAGAAAGTTTTTCCAAATTCGAAATAGAAATTGACCGAAATCCACAAACGGGCGATTCTACAGGCTATAATTAAATTTCAGTCAAGAAATGGGCCCACAGACATGTTTAACATGTTTTAAACAACTTTTGTAACAAAAATACTCTTCCTCCTCATATACTCATATATCCCACATTCATTGTAAAAATATCATCATTATTATATAAAATATTATTTTATCAGAAAAGATAAAATATCAATTTTCAACAATTGTCACTTTAAAATTTTTTTCCATCTATATCCACATAAAATGAATATTTTTGTCATCATATAAATTAATAATTAATTATTCACAAATAATATTACAGAATCACAATACTGACAACCAGGCAGTTCCCAGGAAAGATGTGGCTTTCCAATAAGGATTTCTCCTTACTGGCGCGTAATTAGGTGACCAAACCTCTTCTTAGACAGAACTTTCTAGACATTACCAATAATGTTATCTAATAATATTATTCAGATAATATGAATTATTGCTTCGATAATATAAAATACTGTGTAGTGACAATTATTGAAACAACAGTAATATAAAATATCAATGCAACAATTATTGAATCAATAAAATAAAATACTGAACAGTAATTACTGTAACAATTATTGAGTAGTGCCTTCTTATGTAAAAATCAATAATTGGTACAATACCGTGTGCTACTGTGCAACAACGCGTATTACTGTATTTTAACCACCGGATATTTCAGCAGTATTAACGGTAACAACTACGCCGTTATTTATAAACAACTTATACTTGTCGTTTTCTTCATCCAATCGCTTTTCGTTATGGAGCTCACAAAGGACTGCGCCGTCGTACGAATATTTCCTGACAGAAAGAATATTTCACGACCAAACGAATATTCCCCGACAACAATGAATATTCTATAACCACTTGCTCATTTAAAATATTTGCGCATTTTACCTATAACTAACCTCATTAATCAATTCAACCCTTACTATTTCAAAATAATAAATAGAGAAAATTAAATTTCATTTATTAATAATTTGGGGTCTTACAGAAAATATTCGTACGACGGCACAATCATTGGTGGACCCTCAACGGAATTATTATCGGAGTTAGAAAACGACAGAAATATCTTTTTATAAAAATAACGGCGAAAGTTTTACTGTTAACTGTTGAAATACCCGGTGATAAAAGTACAGTAATACGCGTGGTTACATAGTAGCACACGGTATTGATTATTGATGTTTACGTGAGAAGTCACTCAGTTATATTCAATTATTGTTGCATAATATCTTACGTTATTTGATTCAATTATTGTCAATATTTTATATATTATTAAATCAATAATTGAGATGACAAGTTATTCATATTATTATCTGAATAATTAACAATGTCTAGAAAATTCTGTCGAGGAAAGGGGTTTAGTCACCTAATTGCGCGCCAATAGGGAGAAATTATTATCGGAAAGCCCCCTCTTTCCTGGGAATGATCTGGTTGTTAATATTGCGAGTTATAATAATGATGAATTAATGTTGTTAAAAATATTGAGGGAATTTTTTATGAAGTATTTGTTGTAAATTTTGACGTATTATTTGGACCCCCATTTACCCATTTTTTAAATTAATTGGTAGAAAGTTATTCAGAATATAATTTTATATAATAAAGGTGGGGGCCACATGTAGGGCCCACATGTGGAAGAAAAAAATGAAATGTCCTGGGGAGGATTTCAAAATCGTCACGGGAGGGGTACTGCATGATTAATATATATTTATATATATATTATATATATTATAATAAGTTTTATTTTTTTTATGAAAAATAGAATATATTATATTTTATTATGCATAGTGTTTGTATAGTAATTGCATAGTAAAACCTTAAAAAATCAGACGATTTTTTCGGTCGCCCATGTATGGTCCCCTGTGCAATCCGTGATTTCTAAATTCAAATAGTATCATTTCCATTCTCCTATAAATAGGATGCTCAGTTTAGAATTGAAAATCACACCAGAATTAGAGAATTCTTCTTCTATAATATTGAGCGTATTTCTTTAGAGTATTAAGAAGCTTTGAGCGTAGAAAACAATGAAAATTTTCTTCAAGAATATCCCCGCTATACCAGTTGGAATACTCTTCTTTTTAAGGTAAGAGATATTATTTTTGTTCAGTATTCGTAAGAAATAATATTTTCTTCCATACTCTGTAGTATATAAGTAATATTATTTATTTTCACATTCTGAATTCTATACTCATTTTGTTAAGTTTTGACTTCTATACTCCATGAAATTAGTAGAATATTCTTGAAATTTGCGCTTCATCCAGCATCTTTTCATGAAAATATTATTCTGAGCATTCTTGATAAGTTTTAATTTTTTCATGTCGGAGTACTATTCACGGGATACTATTCACGAAGTACTATTCACTCGAGTACTATTCACCCGGAGTACTATTCATGACAAAAATTAATTTCTTTTCGGTCCAAATCATTTTTGATACAATATTATTCTTGAATTTTACTCCACAAAGCAGTATCATGTTGACAATTTGGACGTTTTTGAATTCTGGATAAATTAAATTATAAATCTTTAAAATTTATCATTTGCTTTCATTTAATTGAATTCTTATATCATTGTCATTTAATTGAATTCTTATATCATTGTCATCATCCTCATGCTTATATTGTTATAAAAGTCATCTTTGGCCCGTAGTGCATAGATGGACTGTTGATCGATATGATTATGACCAAGGACCATTCGGTATAATCATGACTTGTAATGATACAAATGATGTGGTAAAAGTCCTCATTGGCCCGTAGTGCATTGATGGACCGTGGTTGGCATGATCATGACCATTGATGATTACACGAATATCCTTAGTGTGACGACTCTAAAATAGGTATACATCACCCATTCTGAGTCGTCAAATACATGGTACAAAATACAAATATAAACTTAATTATACAACACGAGCTGAGAGTTTTTACACGATTATTGTCTAGTAGACAGTATTCAAACTCAAATGGAGTCCTCATTACAATTATTATCACACTATTTTATAAAATAGTGAGGACTACTATAGCCACCATCTCGGACCATCACTCCATTCCTTGACTAGTCCCGGCTACTTTCTCATTTTTCGAAGAGAATAATGAAAGCAAAAGGGTGAGCTCAACTAGCCCAGTAAAAAATATTATGATTAAGATAATGCATAATAAATTATCGTTAGCCTTCAATAATGTTAAACTGATAAAATACAATAGACATCAAGTTTAACTGTAGCGGAACAAGCAATCCATTAGAAGAGTCAAGTAGAGTATGATATTTACTATCTTCTATGATTTAAAAAGGTTATCATCAATTTTATCGCTGAGACTTGGCTTAATAAATAATTTACATCATCGAATCATCCCTGCACTACGGGCCAAGGATATTCATTAGTATCACGTCCACAAATTATCCATTCACTACGGGCCAAAGATATTCGTGTAATCACCAGTGGTCATGATTATGCCAACAACTGTCCATCAATGTACTACGGGCTAATGAGGACATTTACCACATCATTTGTAACATTACGGTCATGATTATACCGAATAATCCCTGGTCATAATCATACTAACCAACAGTCCATCTATGCACGTAAGCCAAAGATGACTTTCATCACAATATAAGCATGAGGATGATGACAATGATACAAGAATTCAATTAAAAGAAAGTACATAATAAATTTTTAAAGATTTATAAATTTATTTATTCATAATTCAATAATGTCCAAATTGTTAACATGATACTGCTTTGTGGAGTAAAATTCAAGAATAATATTGTATCAAAAATGATTTGGACAACAAAGAAATTAATTTCTGTCATGAATTGTACCCCGGGTGAATAGTACCCGAGTGAATAGTACCCGAGTGAATAGTACTTCGTGAATAGTCTTTTGTGAATAGTACCAGTGAATAGTACCCATAAATAGTACCCCGTGAATAGTACTCTAGCATAAAAACTTTAAAATTTAACAAGAATGTTTAGAACATATCCTTGTGAAATGATACTAGATGAAGCGCAAATTTCAAGGATATTCTACAAATTTCACGGAGTATAGAAGAAATACTTTAACATAATGAATATAGAATTAGGAATACGAAACGAAATAATATTACTCACATACTAAAGAGTATGGAAGCAAACATTATTTTATATGAATATTGAATAAAAATAATATCCCTTATCTTAGAAGAAGACTTGATACTGGAATAGTGAAGTAGCAGAATACTCTTCTTCTTTCTCTCTATAGCTTCTCTCTCTATAACTTCTCACTCTATAATTGCTCTTGTGAGTCTTAGTGAATTGGTGAGAATGAAAGAAGAATGAGCTTCTATTTATAGGAAAACGTAGTTTCGATAATTGCACGTTTTGGGGCTCGAATTATTACAGTATAGTACCTTCATCTTTTCCTCTATTTTTAATTTAGTCCTACAAGTATTATCAAATTTTCACCACATCCCCTAATAGTACATGCATATGAATCAATATTCCATTCATGTGAACTAATAACAATTAATTGCTCATTTATCCGATTAATTACCCGATTGGTCAATTTAACCTCTAGAAATCAATTATTATCGAAATAAATATCAATTTTTACTAACACTAATAATTACAACACAATGAAAATATCAATTTCATCTTTAATCATCATTAATATTATAACTCAGTATTTAACAACCAGATCATTCCCAAAAATAGGGGGCTTTCCGATAAGGATTTCTCCCTATTGGCGCGCAATTAGGTGACCAAATCCCTTTCCTCGACAATACTTTCTAGACATCGCCAATATTACAAATAATAATATGAATAACTTTGTCGTCTCAATTATTGATTTAAAAATATAAAAGATTATGCAGATGATACTGTGACAATAATTGAATCAATAATATGAGAGATATTATGCAGCAATTACTGTAGTAATAATTGAGTATAACTGAGTGACTTCTCACGTAAGCATCAATAATCAATACTGTGACGCCCCCAAAATAGGTATACAACACCCATTCTGAGTCGCCAAATACATGGAACATAAAGCAAACTACAACTTCAATAATACAAATGTCGTGTGAAATATGATAATACCTACTGTGAGTTTAAATACAAATATTGTCTTCTAGACAATATCCACACTCAAATAAGTCCTCATTACAATTATTCAAACACTACTTTACAAAAATAGTGAGGACTGCTAAAATATCTTTCTAAAATCATTACTCCATATCCCGACTCGATCCTGCTATGTTCTCACCTCCTGAGAAGAAAAATGAAACAAATTAAAAGAAAAAGGGTGAGCTCAACTAGCCCAGTAAAGAATATTATGACTAAGATAATATACAACAAATTATCATTAGTCTTCAACAGGAAAAAATCTGATAAAATATAATAGACAATAAATTTTAGATCAACAACTGCAGCGAAAATAACAAACCATTAGAAGAGTCAAGTAGAGAATGAGTTCTACTATCTTCTAAGATTTAAAATTCCACCATCAATATTTTATCCCTGTAACAACAATCAATAACCATCTTTAATCAAATATTCATCTTTGCACTACAGGCCAAAGATATTCATTTGTATCACCAGTCGGTCATGTTCATCTCAACACTTGTTCATCTTTGCACTACGGGCCAAAGATATTCATCAGTTAATCATTCATCTTTGCACTACAGGCCAAAGATATTCAGTGAGACAGAAGGACAAATAGTAGGGATTCGTATAACAGTTTATCCAAGATCAATAATACTTCATAATAATCAATTGTGAAGCAGAATTCAAAAATAAAGATCAAAACATGGATACAATCAAAGATAGTAACCATAATAGACATTTTGGATAAAAAGGGAAAATTTTATTTTTCGGTGAATAGTGTCGTATTCGTGAATAGTGCCGTATACGTGAATAGTAACCCCGGCACAAAAAGTTCCAAATTTGATAAAAAAACTCATATCAATATTTCAGCATAATGATATTGAAGAAAATAATATCATTTAAGAAGAAAATAATATCCCTTACCTCAAAATAACCGTACTTTTGACTGAATTTCAGGTATAGTGCTGACAGAAACTTGCACCGTATAGCAACACTCAAAGTATACTCACAAGAATACGCTTGATAATATAGAGAGAGAAAGAGAGAAAACTTGTTTCTGGTGTGATTTTCAATTCTAACCTAAGCGTCTATTTATAGGAAAATGCTAGAACGCCATAGGAGACTAAAATAATAAAATATTATTATTTAAAAAAAATCAAGCACGCCACTGACTAAATCAGCAGCCCTCCACTTTTGAAAACCCATTTTTCCAGCACATGTTTTCAACAAAACAAAAGTGGGTCCCACCCATAATTTAATAAAAATCATTTTATTTTCCGAAACTTCAGTAATTCATAGAAAATAGCTCGCTTATCAGAAAAATTCGAAACTCACGTGTTTTCATAGGAAATTTAATTCTCTACAACTTTGAAAGTTTAAGTTTTTCCAAATTTCAAACATAAAATATCCGAAATTCACAAACGAATGATTTTTAATACCTCCACACCGACAAAATACTGATAAAACACCTCAGCATTAATTCTTTCATTTTTATCCACATAAAAATAAATATATCCATCATTTATATCCATATAAAATAAATATTTCTTTATCATATAAATCAATAATTAATTATTCACAAATAATATTACAGAATCACAATTATGACAACCAGGCCGTTCCTAGGAAAGAGGGGGTTTTCCAATAAAGATTTCTCCTTACTGGCACGCAATTAGATGACCAAACCTCTCCTTAGACAGAATTTTCTAGACATTACCAATAATGCTATCTAATAATATTATTCAAATAATATGAATTATTGATCTGATAATGGAAAATACTATGCAGCAACAATTATTGAAACAACAATAATATAAAATATCAACGCAGCAATTATTGAATCAATAAAATAAAATATTGAACAGTAACTATTGTAACAATTATTGAGTAGTGCATTCTTATGTACGAATCAATAATTCAACTATACTGTGCAATACCGTGTGCTACTGTGCAACTACGCGTATTACTGTATTTTAACCACCGGGTATTCCAACAGTGTTAACGGTAACAACTACGTCGTTATTTATAAAAACTCAAACTTGTCGTTTTCTTAATCCGACAGTTATTCTATTATGGGCCCAACAATTGACTGCGCCGTCGTACGGATATTCCCGACAAGAAGAATATTTTAACCACTTGCTTATTTTGTAAAATTTGCACATTTCACCCATAACCAAAGTATTATATCAAATTATCATCTTACTATTCCAAGATAATAAATAGGGAAATTCAATTTTATTTATAATAAGTTGGGGTCTTACAACCTCCCTTCCTTATGAAATTTCGTCCTCGAAATTGACGTACGTACCTGGTTTTTCGAACAGGTGAGGGTACCTCGCTTTTATTTCTGATTCCAACTCCCAGGTCATTTATTCAATAGCATGGTTCCTCCATAAAACCTTAACTTGTGGTATAACCTTGGTGCGTAGGACATGCTCTTTCCTATCCAAGATCTTAACAGGTACCTCTTCGTACGTTAAATCTTCGGCTATCTCGTCTGGTTCTAACACAATAATATGGTTCGGGTCTTTCACATATTTACGAAGCATGGATATGTGAAAAATATTATGAACACGAGACATACTTGGAGGTAATGCGAGTCTATAGGCCACATTTTCTATTCGGTCAAGAATCTCAAATGGACCAACAAATCTTAGATTGAGCTTTCCTCTCTTTCCAAATCTTGTAACTCCCTTCCATGGTGCAACACGTAACAGTACATGATCTCCAATATTAAACTCCACGTCCTTTCTATGAAGATCAGCATAACTCTTTTGTCGATCTTATGAGGTTTGAATACGTTGTCGAATCATTTGGATCTTTTCTGTAGTCATGCGTACTAATTCTGGTCCCAACTACGTTGCTTCTCCCACCTCATCCCAGCATACTAGAGAGCGACATTTTTTTCCATACAGCGCCTCGAATGGAGCCATGCCTATACTTGCTTGATAACTGTTGTTGTAGGAAAATTCCACCAATGGTAGGTACTTATCCCAACTCCTTTTGAAATCTAGAACACAGAGTCTTAATAGATCTTCAAGAGTTTGAATAGTCCTCTCTGATTGTCCGTCCGTTTGAGGATGGTATGCTGAACTAAATCGTAAATCCGTGTCCATAGCTTTCTGCAAGCTAACCCAAAATCGTGAAGTGAATCTTGGTTCACGATCCGAAACTATGGATACTGGCATGCCATGCAATCTCACAATCTCATTCACGTACATACGAGCAAGACGTTCAAGGGAATAAGTCTCACGTATAGGTAAGAAATGGGCAGACTTGGTTAATCTATCAATAATAACCCAAATCGCATCTATGCCTTGAGAAACTTTGGGAAGACCTGTAACGAAATCCATAGTAATGTGTTCCCACTTCCATTCTGGAATCTCAAGTGGTTGCAATGGACCTTTTGGAACTTGATGCTCCGCCTTTACACGTTGACAAGTTAAGCACCTCGAGATAAACTCTGCGATCTCTCTCTTCATATTGTTCCACCAAAATGTATGTCAAATATCATGATACATTTTGGTACTCCCAGGATGGATTGCAAACGGGGTGTTGTGTGCCTCCATCATGATTCTATGCTTCAAGTCAGAATCGTTAGGAACACAAAGTCTGGAGTTGAATCTAAGTATTCCTTCTTCATCGATTCTCGCTTCTGGAATAGCTCCTTCTTGTACTTTCTTCTTCATATGTATCAGTCCCAGGTCCGTAGCTTGAGCAGCTTTAACTTTATCGATTAAAGTCGGTTTTACTCGTATATTTGATATCATCATGTGGGTACTTGGAGCCTTTAATTCTACCTCCATCCTTTGCAAGTCATACAGAATGGGCCTCTGCATTGACAATATCGCACTCGTACTCGCATATGATCTTCTACTCAATGCGTCAGCTACTACGTTCGCTTTTCCTGGATGATATTGAATAGTGTGATCATAATCTTTCAATAGTTCAAGCCAACGTCGTTGCCGCATGTTGAGTTCTTTTTGGGTGAAGAAATATTTGAGGCTTTTATGGTCCGTATAAATCTCCACTTTCTCCCCATACAAGTAGTGTCTCCAAATTTTCAACGCGAATACGACTGCTGCCAACTCCAGATCATGAGTAGGATAATTTCTCTCATATTCTTTGAGTTGTCGTGAGGCATAGACTATGACTTTCCCATGTTGCATGAGAACACATCCTAACCCTTTGCCTGAAGCATCGTTGTAGATAACAAATCCATCCGTACCAGATGGTATTGCCAGAACAGGTGCCGAAATGAGTCTCCTTTTGAGCTCTTGGAAACTCTTCTCGCATTCCTCGCTCCATACGAATTTTGTATCTTTCCGAGTCAGCTGAGTTAACGGAGTAGCGATTCGAGAAAATCCTTCCACGAATCTCCGATAATAACCAGCTAAGCCCAGAAAGCTACGTACTTCGGTCACCGACTTTGGTTGCTCCCAACTTTGTATGGCTTCAATCTTCGCCGGGTCGACAGATACTCCATGTTTTGACACCACATGCCCAAGGAATGCTACTTCCTCAAGCCAGAACTCGCATTTCTTCAGCTTGCCATATAACTTGTTATCGTGAAGCCTTTGTAGTACTAGCTTCAAATGGTGCTCAAGATCTTCATGGCTTTTGGAATAGATGAGGATGTCATCAATAAAGACAACAACGAACTGATCCAAATATTCCTTGAATACACGGTTCATCATATCCATGAAAGCAGCAGGAGCATTAGTCAATCCAAAAGACATGACTAAGAATTCGTAATGCCCGTACCGAGTTCTGAAGGCAGTCTTTGGAATAGCCTCAGTTTTAATCTTCAGCTGATGATATCCAGAACGAAGATCGATCTTTGAAAAGAATTATGCTCCTTGCAATTGGTCGAACAGGTCATCAATACGAGGTAACGAATACCTATTCTTGATGGTGACATGGTTCAATTCTCGATAGTCGATACAAAGTCGCATACTACCATCTTTCTTCTTTACGAATAACACCGGAGCACCCCAAGGAGATGTACTAGGACGAATAAAACTGATGTCTAATAACTCCTGTAGTTGGACTTTTAACTCCTGAAGTTCAATAGGAGCAATTCGATATGGGGTTTTAGAAATGGGCTTCGTGCCAGGTTCAAGGTCAATAAAGAAATCAACTTCACGTTCTGGGGGTAGACCAGGAAGTTCTTCAGGAAATGCATCGGGAAATTCTCTAACAATAGAAATATTATTCAAATCGGACTTGTCTTTGTTCAAATCCATAACATGGGCTAAGAAAGCTTGACATCCGTTTTTCAATAAACGAATAGCTTTGTGGCTTGATATGACAGTGACTGATTTTAGTGATTTAGTAGTTTAAATTCGTATGACAGGTTGGTTAGGAATATGAAAACTAACAACCTTACAAAAATAATCAATTTTAGCATGATGAGTGGTTAACCAGTCAATTCCTAAAATCACATCAAAAGCAAGTATCTTTAAAGAGATAAGATCAACAGGTAATGTGATAGTGCCAACTTGGATCATGCAAGATTTATAAACTGTAGATGTAATAAAGGTTTCACCCAACGGAGTTTCGACAGATAAGTCAAAGTCCAATTTCTCCGGAGTCAAGTTTAAACGTTGAGCACAAGCAGGAGAGATAAAAGAATGGGTAGAACCGGTATCTAGTAAGGTATAAACTTCTCAAGAGTTTAAGATTAGCTTACCCGTGATCACCTCGTTTGGGTTCCTCACGTTTTGGCCAGTCACGACAAACGCTCTTCCAGGAACCGCTGATTTTGACTTATCCGGAATAGCCCTTGGAGTCACCATCCCCGTTGAACTTGATTTTGCTACAAAATAATCCCGAGCTATGTGGCCTTCATTTCCACAGTTGTAACATACCTTGGATTATTGTGGACAGTTTGGGCTGATATGTCCCTCTTTCTCGCATTTGTAACACCTAACTGGCGGTCGTTCTCCTCCCCTAGAATTTGTTGTTGTTGTTGGTGCTGGTGCTGCTGCTGATGTCTTTCCGTCATTGTTGAATCTCCTATTTCTAAAATTTCCACTTGTCTCGCCTCTCCTATTATCATGGCCACGATGACCACCCGAGTGGTTACCGCCTTTGTTCGTATTTTTCCCTCCTCGTTGGTTATCATCGCTCTGATGACTGCTGACACCGGTATGACCCTAGTTGTGGTCCCTTGGTTGAACATACTCACTATCTCACTCTAATAATTGAGCCCTGTTGACAACATCTGAATACAGAGAAAATTTATGAGAGATAAGGTATTGACGAATCTCGGGTTTTAGACCTCTCAGAAACATCCTTGTCATTCGTTCCTCATTCTCTACCAAATGAGGTGCAAATCTGGATAACTCAGCGAACTTCGACTCGTACTGGGACACCGTCATGTTATTTTGTTCCAGTCTGATAAACTCCACCTCCTTCATATGACGAATACTTTCAGGAAAGTACTTGTCATTGAATAGTTTCTGAAATATTTCCCAAGACATGCTGAGTGCGTCAGGCTGGGTACGCTTCACAGACTCCCACCAGTAGTCTGCCTCACCGCGGAACATAAAGGTGGCGAATGGAACCTTCTGTTCCTTCGTGCATCCCAAGACATCGAATATCTTGGTTATTTGCTTGACCCACGTTTCCTTCTTGATCAGATCCAACTTTCTCTTAAATTCTAGTGGTCCCAACTCTTTGAACTGCTTGTCTGTGACAAGCCGCGCGTTGATATCACTTCCACCTGTATTTTGTACACGAGTCTCCCTCGTCTGGTTTTGCATGAACTGCAAAAAGCTCCTAAACATTTCATCATTCATCATTTGCTCGGTAATGTTGTTTACATGAGGAATATTGTCTTCCTGTTGTACGTTCTCCTGGTTTGTGACTAAAGGTTGTTCCACAGTCTCATACACTCCATTGTTAACGTTCTGAGCAGCCATTCTTAAATACTGCCATAAAACAAGGGTTAATTAAACAAATTAACATATCACATAATATCCCTATATTATGACTGACCAACAAATAAGCTTAGATAGGACACACTAGCGAAGGATTTACTCATCTCTCCCCTCCTAGTTCTATTTCCCGATCTCCGCCAGAGACCATATCCCTAAGCTCTGATACCAACTGTGACGCCCCCAAAATAGGTATACAACACCCATTCTGAGTCGCCAAATACATGGTACATAAAGCAAACTACAACTTTAATAATACAAATGTCATGTGAAATACGACAATACCTACTGTGAGTTTAAATACAAATATTGTCTTCTAGACAATATCCACACTCAAATAAGCCCTCATTACAAATATTCAAGCACTATTTTACAGAAATAGTGAGGACTGCTAAAACATCTTTCTAGAACCATTACTCCATACCCCGACTCGATCCTGCTATGTTCTCACCTCCTGAGAAGAAAAATGGAACAAATTAAAAGAAAAATGGTGAGCTCAACTAGCCCAATAAAGAATATTATGACTAAGATAATATACAACAAATTATCATTAGTCTTCAACAGGGAAAAATCTAATAAAATATAATAGACAATAAATTTTAGATCAACAACTGCAGCGGAAACAACAAACCATTAGAAGAGTCAAGTAGAGAATGAGTTCTACTATCTTCTAAGATTTAAAAGTTCATCATCAATATTTTATCCCTGTAACAACAATCAATAACCATCTTTAATCAAATATTCATCTTTGCACTACAGGCCAAAGATATTCATTTGTATCACCAGTCGGTCATGTTCATCTCAACACCTGTTCATCTTTGCACTACGGGCCAAAGATATTCATCAGTTAATCATTCATCTTTGCACTACAGGCCAAAAATATTCAGTAATATCATCATTTAGGACTGAGGATGATGAAAAATATTTTAAAGAAAACGAATCCAGTGAGACAGAAGGACAAATAGTAGGGATTCGTATAACAGTTTATCCAAGATCAATAATACTTCATAATAATCAATTGTGAAGCAGAATTCAAAAATAAAGATCAAAACATGGATACAATCAAAGATAGTAACCATAATAGACATTTTGGATAAAAAGGGAAAATTTTATTTTTCGGTGAATAGTGTCGTATTCGTGAATAGTGCCGTATACGTGAATAGTAACCCCGGCACAAAAAGTTCCAAATTTGATAAAAAAACTCATATCAATATTTCAGCATAATGATATTGAAGAAAATAATATCATTTAAGAAGAAAATAATATCCCTTACCTCAAAATAACCATACTTTTGACTGAATTTCAGGTATAGTGCTGACAGAAACTTGCACCGTATAGCAACACTCAAAGTATACTCACAAGAATACGCTTGATAATATAGAGAGAGAAAGAGAGAAAACTTGTTTCTGGTGTGATTTTCAATTCTAACCTAAGCGTCTATTTATAGGAAAATGCTAGAACGCCATAGGAGACTAAAATAATAAAATATTATTATTTAAAAAAAATCAAGCACGCCACTGACTAAATCAGCAGCCCTCCACTTTTGAAAACCCATTTTTCCAGCACATGTTTTCAACAAAACAAAAGTGGGTCCCACCCATAATTTAATAAAAATTATTTTATTTTCCGAAACTTCAATAATTCATAGAAAATAGCTCGCTTATCAGAAAAATTCGAAACTCACGTGTTTTCATAGGAAATTTAATTCTCTACAACTTTGAAAGTTTAAATTTTTCCAAATTTCAAACATAAAATATCCGAAATTCACAAACGGATGATTTTTAATACCTCCACACCGACAAAATACTGATAAAATACCTCAGCATTAATTCCTTCATTTTTATCCACATAAAAATAAATATATCCATCATTTATATCCATATAAAATAAATATTTCTTTATCATAGAAATCATTAATTAATTATTCACAAATAATATTACAGAATCACAATTATGACAACCAGGCCGTTCTCAGGAAAGAGGGAGTTTTCCAATAAGGATTTCTCCTTACTGGCACGCAATTAGATGACCAAACCTCTCCTTAGACAGAACTTTCTAGACATTGCCAATAATGCTATCTAATAATATTATTCAAATAATATGAATTATTGATCTGATAATGAAAAATACTGTGCAGCAACAATTATTGAAACAACAATAATATAAAATATCAACGCAACAATTATTGAATCAATAAAATAAAATATTGAACAGTAACTATTGTAACAATTATTGAGTAGTGCATTCTTACGTACGAATCAATAATTTAACTATATTGTGCAATACCGTGTGCTACTATGCAACTACGCGTATTACTGTATTTTAACCACCGGGTATTCCAACAGTGTTAACGGTAACAACTACGTTGTTATTTATAAAAACTCAAACTTGTCGTTTTCTTAATCCGACAGTTATTCTGTTATGGGCCCCACAATTGACTGCGCCGTCGTACGGATATTCCCGATAAGAAGAATATTCCACGACCAAACGAATATTTCCCGACAACAATGATTATTTTATAACCACTTGCTTATTTTATAAAATTTGTACATTTCACCCATAACCAAAGTATTATATCAAATTATCATCTTACTATTCCAAGATAATAAATAGGGAAATTCAATTTTATTTATAATAAGTTGGGGTCTTACAACCTCCCTTCCTTATGAAATTTCGTTCTCGAAATTGACGTACGTACCTGGTGTTTCGAACAGGTGAGGGTACCTCGCTTTTATTTCTGATTCCAACTCCCAGGTCATTTATTCAATAGCATGGATCCTCCACAAAACCTTAACTTGTGGTATAACCTTGGTGCGTAGGACATGCTCTTTCCTATCCAAGATCTTAACAGGTACCTCTTCGTACGTTAAATCTTCGGCTATCTCGTCTGGTTCTAACGTAATAATATGGTTCGGGTCTTTCATATATTTACGAAGCATGGATATGTGAAAAACATTATGAACACGAGACATACTTGGAGGTAATGCGAGTCTATAGGCCACATTTTCTATTCGGTCAAGAATCTCAAATGGACCAACAAATCTTGGATTGAGCTTTCCTCTCTTTCCAAATCTTGTAACTCCCTTCCATGGTGCAACACGTAACAGTACATGATCTCCAATATTAAACTCCACGTCCTTTCTATGAAGATCAGCATAACTCTTTTGTCGATCTTGTGAAGTTTGAATACGTTGTCGAATCATTTGGATCTTTTCTGTAGTCATGCGTACTAATTCTGGTCCCAACAACGTTGCTTCTCCCACCTCATCCCAGCATACTGGAGAGCGACATTTTCTTCCATACAGCGCCTTGAATGGAGCCATGCCTACACTTGCTTGATAATTGTTGTTGTAGGAGAATTCCACCAATGGTAGGTACTTATCCCAACTCCCTTTGAAATCTAGAACACAGAGTCTTAATAGATCTTCAAGAGTTTGAATAGTCCTCTCTGATTGTCCGTCCGTTTGAGGATGGTATGCTGAACTAAATCATAAATCCGTGTCCATAGCTTTCTGCAAGCTAACCCAAAATCGTGAAGTGAATCTTGGTTCACGATCCGAAACAATGGATACTGGCATGCCATGCAATCTCACAATCTCATTCACGTACATACGAGCAAGACGTTCAAGGAAATAAGTCTCACGTGTCGGCAAGAAATGGGCAGACTTGGTTAATCTATTAATAATAACCCAAATCGCATCTATGGCTTGAGAAACTTTGGGAAGACCTGTAACGAAATCCATAGTAATGTGTTCCCACTTCCATTCTGGAATCTCAAGTGGTTGCAATGGACCTTTTGGAACTTGATGCTCCGCCTTTACACGTTGACAAGTTAAGCACCTCGAGATCCACCAAAATGTATGTCGAATATCATGATACATTTTGGTGCTCCCAGGCTGGATTGCAAACGGGGTGTTGTGTGCTTCCATCATGATTCTATGCTTCAAGTCAGAATCGTTAGGAACATAAAGTCTGGAGTTGAATCTAAGTATTCCTTCTTCATCGATTCTCGCTTCTGGAATAGCTCCTTCTTGCACTTTCTTCTTCATATGTATCAGCCTCAGGTCCATAGCTTGAGCAGCTTTAACTTTATCGATTAAAGTCGGTTTTACTCGTATATTTGATATCATCATGTGGGTACTTGGAGCCTTTAATTCTACCTCCATCCTTTGCAAGTCATACAGAATGGGCCTTTGTATTGACAATATCGCACTCGTACTCGCATATGATCTTCTACTCAATGCGTCAGCTACTACGTTCGCTTTTCCTGGATGATATTGAATAGTGTGATCATAATCTTTCAATAGTTCAAGCCAACGTCGTTGCCGCATGTTGAGTTCTTTTTTGGTGAAGAAATATTTGAGGCTTTTATGGTCCGTATAAATCTCCACTTTCTCCCCATACAAGTAGTGTCTCCAAATTTTCAACGCGAATACGACTGCTGCCAACTCCAGATCATGAGTAGGATAATTCCTCTCATATTCTTTGAGTTGTCGTGAGGCATAGACTATGACTTTCCCATGTTGCATGAGAACACATCCTAACCCTTTGCCTGAAGCATCGTTGTAGATAACAAATCCATCCATACCAGATGGTATTGCCAGAACAGGTGCCGAAATGAGTCTCCTTTTGAGCTCTTGAAAACTCTTCTCGCATTCCTCGCTCCATACGAATTTTGTATCTTTCCAAGTCAGCTGAGTTAACGGAGTAGCGATTCGAGAAAATCCTTCCACGAATCTCCGATAATAACCAGCTAAGCCCAGAAAGCTACGTACTTCGGTCACCGACTTTGGTGCTCCCAACTTTGTATGGCTTCAATCTTCGCCGGGTCGACAGATACTCCATGTTTTGACACCACATGCCCAAGGAATGCTACTTCCTCAAGCCAGAACTCGCATTTTTTCAGCTTGCCATATAGCTTGTTATCGCGAAGCCTTTGTAGTACCAGCTTCAAATGGTGCTCATGATCTTTATGGCTTTTGGAATAGATGAGGATGTCATCAGTAAAGACAACAACGAACTGATCCAAATATTCCTTGAATACACGGTTCATCATATCCATGAAAGCAGCAGGAGCATTAGTCAATCCAAAAGACATGACTAAGAATTCGTAATGCCCGTACCGAGTTCTGAAGGCAGTCTTTAGAATATCCTCAGTTTTAATCTTCAGCTGATGATATCCAGAACGAAGATCGATCTTTGAAAAGAATTATGCTCCTTGCAATTGGTCGAACAGGTCATCAATACGAGGTAACGAATACCTATTCTTGATGGTGACATGGTTCAATTCTCGATAGTCGATACAAAGTCGCATACTACCATCTTTCTTCTTTACGAATAACACCGGAGCACCCCAAGGAGATGTACTAGGACGAATAAAACCGATGTCTAATAACTCCTGTAGTTGGACTTTTAACTCCTGAAGTTCAATAGGAGCCATTCGATATGGGGTTTTAGAAATGGGCTTTGTGCCAGGTTCAAGGTCAATAAAGAAATCAACTTCACGTTCTGGGGGTAGACCAGAAAGTTCTTCAGGAAATGCATCGGGAAATTCTGTAACAATAGAAATATTATTCAAATCTGACTTGTCTTTGTTCAAATCCATAACATGGGCTAAGAAAGTTTGACATCCGTTTTTCAATAAACGAATAGCTTTGTGGCGTGATATGACAGTGACTGATTTTAGTGGTTTAGTAGTTTGAATTCGTATGACAGGTTGGTTAGAAATATGAAAACTAACAACCTTACGAAAACAATCAATTTTAGCATGATGAGTGGTTAACTAATCAATTCCTAAAATCATATCAAAAGCAAGTATCTTTAAAGAGATAAGATCAACAGGTAATGTGATAGTGCCAACTTGGATCATGCAAGATTTATAAACTGTAGATGTAATGAAGGTTTCACCCAACGGAGTTTCGACAGATAAGTCAAAGTCCAATTTCTCCGGAGTCAAGTTTAAACGTTGAGCACAAACAGGAGAGATAAAAGAATGGGTAGATGTAAGACCTCGAATTTTATGAAATAAAAGTATTCATTTTTTCTTATAATTACTATTCAGTAAATGGTTAAATTGATAAAAGTTTAAAGTTATGGGTAAAATATGAATTTTTTTCAAAATAAGCAAGTGGTTATAAAATAATCATTGTTGTCGGGGAATATTCGTTTGGTCGTGGAATATTCTTTCTGTCGGGGAATATTCGTACGACGGCGCAACTATTTGTGGGACCTATAACGAATAACTGTCGGGTGAAAAAACGACAAATTTGAGTTTTTACAAATAACGGCGTAATTGTTACCGTTAACACTGTTGGAATACCCGGTGGTTAAAATACAGTAATACGCGTTATTGCACAGTAGCACACGGTATTGCATAATATTTTTAAAATTATTGATTCTTACGTAAGAAGGCACTACTCAATAATTGTTACAGTAATTACTGTTCAATATTTTATTTTATTGATTCAATAATTGCTACGTTGAAATTTTATATTATTGTTATTCAATAATTGTCACTGCACAGTATTTCCCATTATCAGATCAATAATTCATATTATTTGAATAATATTATTAGATAACATTATTGGCAATGTCTAGAAAGTTCTGTCTAAGGAGAGGTTTGGTCACCTAATTGCGCGCCAGTAAGAAAAAAAATTCTTATTGGAAAGCCCCCTCTTTCCTGGGAACGGCTTGGTTGTCATAAATGTGATTCTGTAATATTATTTGTGAATAATTAATTATTGATTCATATGATAAGGAAATATTTATTTTATGTGGATATAAACGAGGGATATATTTTTGTGGTTAAAAATGAAGGAGTTAATGTTGAGATTTTTATCCGTATTTTTGTCGGAATGGAGGTATTAAAAATAAGTGTTTTTGAGATATTTTGCGGGGGTTATAATTTTTAATCCGACCGTTGGATCGTGGTAATTTTTGGATATGTTATACATATATAAGTTGAGTATATGCCCACAAATTTTGAACCGTTAAAAATAAACGTATGATTTATTATGAATTTTACAAGATGACTGGTTCAGAAATTATTGAATTTTCGGAGTTTATCATTTTGATGGAAAATTCTAGAATTGGTGGTCCCCACTTGTGGTTGGTGAAGAAATGTGCTGAATTATATTTCAAATGTGATGGGTGGGAATAGTAGCAGGTAAAGCCATCAGGTTGCAGGTCAAGCCTACTAAAATTTTTCTATAAATAGAGGGCTAAGTTAGAATTGAAAATCACACCAGAAACATAAGCTTTCTCTCTTTCTCTCTCTATATTATGAAGCATATTTTGTGAGTATTTAGATACTTTGAGAGTTGTTATTCAGTGCAAGTTTCTTTCGGCTTTGCATTCCAGTCAGAAATACTGCACTTTTGAGGTAAGGGATAGTAAGGGATTGTAAGGGATAGTAAGGGATTTTAAAGGTTGTTATATTTTCCAGTTTCGTAATTTTTCTGACCTTTAAAAATTTTGGAAAAATTTGAAATGATATTTTGATGAGTTTTCTTGATTGTGTCCAAAAATGGTGATTTTTGGATGTATAGATTGAGAGTTATGAATTTTATGAGAAAAGACTATTTTAAAAGTAACCGCTTATAATTCCTTGTGGTTAACTCCAAAATTGATGAAATTTTTATTGGGAGTACATGTATATGATAGAAGTATACTCAATAAATTTCAGAATTTTTGGACAAAAGTATAACTTTTGATAAATGTCTAAATATTCGGCTGCTTTGGCCATATGAAAAATATTAAATGACTTTTAAAAATTCTGAGAAAAATATATGTTCACTATGAGACTATATTATGCTAAATCTTAGAAAAAAAATATTTTGAAACTGATTTGGTATTTTTCATGAAAATAGTCTAGTTATGAGTAAATGAATTAAATATGTTTTGTGAAGTAAGAAAATTGGAAAATAAGATTCTATGACTTTGAGAATCCTATATGAGGTATATGCAGATTTTTGATGAGGTTTTTGATTATTGGTGATAAAATCTTATGAGTTTGGTATTTTAGAATGATTAAATGCATTATTTAATAAAGTGTAAACAATTTAAATAAATTGTTTATAAGCTTAAGAAATATTATTCTTTCAATATCATTATACCGAAATACTGGTATGGATTTTATTATAGAATTTCTACCTTTTTGTGTCGGGTTTACTATTTATGAGTTACTATTCACGAGTTACTATTCATGAGTTACTATTCACGAGTTACTATTCACGATAAAAATTGGTTTCTTTTTCTAACCAAATTATAGTTGATTTACGAATATTACTCTTGAGATTAAAACTAGATGTTGATCATATTATTTTTATTATTATATATAATATTTTTATAACCCTAATGATGATATTTCTCTTTGACTTGAGTGTAAAGATGGGTAGATTTTTGGTATGATCATGACTATGGGTTATCTTTGGCCAGTAGTGCAAAGTTGAATCGTTGATTAGTATGATCATGACCATTGAATTTATAAGTGAATATCTTTAGCTTAAGTGCAAAGGTGAATTGATCAACATGGTTATAATTATTGTTTATATAAATTCTGAAATGATTATATATTTCTTTGAGATATTAATATCTTTGGCCTGTAGTGCAAAGATAAAATATTGATGAATATCTTTAGCCTGTAGTGCAAAGATGAATTGTTGATGAATATCTTTGGCCCATAGTGCAAAGATGACATGTTGTTGAATATCTTTGGCCAGTAGTGCAAAGATGAACAGATGTTGAGATAAACATGACCAACTGATGATACAAATGAATATCTTTGGCCGTAGTGCAAAGATGAAGTTATTAGTATGATTATGAACAGGAAATGTGATTTGGTGTAACCATGATCTTTGATGTTTCAGGTAAAGATAGGTGATGAAAATTATCTTCGTCCTGGATGAGAAGAGGAATTTAGAACTACAGTTATGATTATGAGTTATTCATATGATTGTGGACCAGAATTGTTGATTGATGTTACAGGGATAAAATATTGTTGATGGATTTTTAACATGGAGAAGATAATAGACTTTATAGTCTATTTGACTCTTCTAATGGATTGCTCGTTCCGCTGCAACTATGGTTGAAATTTTTATCATCTACCATATGTTCTAAATCTCTGATTTATTATTGATGAAGACTATTGATAATTTATTTATCTTTAGTCATGATATTCTTTACTGGGCTAGTTGTGCTCACCCTTTTGCTTCACAATTCCTTTCAGGTAATAAGAGTGTAGCTGGGTCGAGCGAGGGTAACGGGGAAATAGAACGGTGATCTCTAGCTGTGGATGTTCTCCCGAAGCAGTATAGAAAAGTTCATTTAGTAGTTTTATTTGGTGAATCCAATAGGGTAAGGTGTACCCAACGTTGGAAGGGTGGTTTGCCACTATCATACAAGATGTCTAACGACATGCAACCTCGTGTCATCATAAGACAGGGATGTGTTCATCCACTTGCTGAGTATATCTATGAGCACTACCTATATAATCTTGGTGTTTGTTTGAAGTATAATTCTCAATTAGAGACAGTAGAGATAATGATATGTCAAGAGAAGACTCACCATTGGGAAGAATATGATAGTAATCTTCTCGTTTTTCTTTGGGGTCTATTGGGTCAACCAAGAATAATTTTGTGGCCATATGATATCTATCATAACCTAGACGCATGGCCTCCCATGTGCGAAGGTTTCCTTGAGCACTTCCCAAAGATTCTAATTTCTAAAACAGTTTTTAACTATACCTTTATGTAAGGTGTCATTGTGAGGTGATGTCCACGGTTGGAACATGAGTCACATTTGGTATATATTTGTATCCAAACTCACAGCATATATGTTGTTGTATTTTGCACAACAATTGTTGTAATAAAGTTATAGTTGTTTTCTGTACCATGTATTTGGCGACTCAGAATAGGTTGGATGGAATGGACCTATTTTGGGGTCGTTACATTTGGTATCAGAGCTTAGGGATATGATCTCTGGCGGAGATCGGGGAATACAACTAGGAGGGGAGAGATGAGTAAATCCTTCGCTAGTGTGTCCTACCTAAGCTTATTTGTTGGTCAGTCATAATATTGGGATATTATGTGATATGTTAATTTGTTTAATTAACCCTTATTTTATGGCAGTATTTGAGAATGGTAGCTGAGAATGTTAACAATGGAGTGAATGAGACTGTGGGGATACCTCTAATCACTAACCGTGATAATGTGATGTTAGACGAAGAAGGAATTAGAGATATCCATGTGGTGAGTGAAGAATTGATAGTTACACCCGAGATAGTCACAGAGGTAACAGCTGAAACTGAGGAAGAAGAGGAAGAAGAAGTACCAGAGGAGAGTTTATTAGAGGTATTATATGATCAAAATATAGAATTTTAAAATCGTATTCATGAGTTAGAAGAGCAGGAAGAAGAACGACAGGCGGTCGTGGAACAAAAGGATGCAACAATTCAAGCTTGTGTTACCCGATATGTGATGCTTGAACAGAAGCATTCTTTGGCAGAGTATAAGATGATAAAAATAGAATCTGAGCTGAAAGAAGAAAAAACTGAACGAGTGAGAATAAGTGATGCATGGGCAAAAGCCGCACGACACGTGGATATTGTGGAAAGAGATGTTCGATCTAAGAAGGCTAAAATAGATGATATGAATTTCTCTTTTTGGAAAGCAATTAGGATAACCCAACATCGAGTTTTGAATTACCCTGTACATAGCGGTCAACCTGAATCCGATATGGATCGAAGATTGATGATTCAGATCATGAATGAGGAGTACGAAGAGGCAGTTGAGGGAGGAATATGTCCTATAGAAAGGTATATTCCAACGGTAATGATGACGCCAAATGCTGCTCCAGACAAGTCAAAGCCGAGTAGTTCGAGGGATGGCGGTTGTCATGACTTTCCAACAAATGAGGAACCCAAATGAAGTTATCATGGGAGATGAGCAATGGAGAAATCATGATGATCTGAGAGATAGAATCTGAAATGGAAGCAAGGTATTCTCAACTCTTCGAAATACCAGGTACGTAAATTTCGGGGACGAAATTTCATAAGGAGGGGAGATTGTAAGACCCCGAATTTTATGAAATAAAAGTATTCAATTTTTCTTATAATTACTATTCAGTAAATGGTTAAATTGATAAAAGTTTAAAGTTATGGGTGAAATATGAATTTTTTTCAAAATAAGCAAGTGGTTATAAAATAATCATTGTTGTCAGGGAATATTCGTTTGGTCGTGGAATATTTTTTCTGTCGGGGAATATTCGTACGACGGCGCAGCTATTTGTGGGCCCCATAACGAATAACTGTCGGGTGAAGAAAACGACAAATTTGAGTTTTTACAAATAACGACGTAGTTGTTACCGTTAACACTGTTGAAATACCCGGTGGTTAAAATACAGTAATACGCGTTATTGCACAGTAGCACACGGTATTGCATAGTATTTTTGAAATTATTGATTCTTATGTAAGAAGACACTACTCAATAATTGTTACAGTAATTATTGTTCAATATTTTATTTTATTGATTCAATAATTGCTACGTTGAAATTTTATATTATTGTTGTTCAATAATTGTCACTGCACAGTATTTCCCATTATCAGATCAATAATTCATATTATTTGAATAATATTATTAGATAACATTATTGGCAATGTCTAGAAAGTTCTGTCTAAGGAGAGGTTTGGTCACCTAATTGCGCGCCAGTAAGGAAAAAAATTCTTATTGGAAAGCCCCCTCTTTCCTGGGAACGGCTTGGTTGTCATAAATGTGATTCTGTAATATTATTTATGAATAATTAATTATTGATTCATATGATAAGGAAATATTTATTTTATGTGGATATAAACGAGGGATATATTTTTGTGGTTAAAAATGAAGGAGTTAATGTTGAGATTTTTATCCGTATTTTTGTCGGAATGGAGGTATTAAAAATCAGGGTTTTTGAGATATTTTGCGGGGGTTATAATTTTTAATCCGACCGTTGGATCGTGGTAATTTTTGGATATGTTATACATATATAAGTTGAGTATATGTCCACAAATTTTGAACAGTTAAAAATGAACGTATGATTTATTATGAATTTTACAAGATGACTGGTTTAGAAATTGTTGAATTTTCGGAGTTTATCATTTTGATGGAAAATTCTAGAATTGGTGGTCCCCACTTGTGGTTGGTGAAGAAATGTGTTGAATTATATTTCAAATGTGATGGGTGGGAATAGTAGCAGGTAAAGCCATCAGGTTACAGGTCAAGCCTACTAAAATTTTCCTATAAATAGAGGGCTAAGTTAGAATTGAAAATCACACCAGAAACATTAGCTTTCTCTCTTTCTCTCTCTATATTATGAAGCGTATTTTGTGAGTATTTAGATACTTTGAGAGTTGCTATTCATTGCAAGTTTCCTTCGGCTTTGCATTCCAGTCAGAAATACTGCACTTTTGAGATAAGGGATAGTAAGGATTGTAAGGGATAGTAAGGGATAGTAAGGGATTTTAAGGGTTGTTATATTTTCTAGTTTCGTAATTTTTCTGACCTTCAAAAATTTTGGAAAAATTTGAAATGATATTTTGATGAGTTTTCTTGATTGTGTCCAAAAATGGTGATTTTTGGATGTATAGATTGAGAGTTATGAATTTTATGAGAAAAGACTATTTTAAAAGTAACCGCTTATAATTCCTTGTGGTTAACTCCAAAATTGATAAAATTTTTATTGGGAGTACATGTATATGATAGAAGTATACTCAATAAATTTCAGAATTTTTGGACAAAAGTATAATTTTTGATAAATGTCTAAATATTCGGCTGTTTTGGCCATATGAAAAATATTAAATGACTTTTAAAAATTCTGAGAAAAATATATGTTCACTATGGGACTATATTATGCTAAATCTCATAAAAGAAATATTTTGGAACTGATTTGGCATTTTTCATAAAAATAGTCTAGTTATGAGTAAATGAATTAAATATGTTTTGTGAAGTAAGAAAATTGGAAAATAGGATTCTATGACTTTGAGAATCCTATATGAGGTATATGCAAATTTTTGATGAGGTTTTTGATTATTGGTGATAAAATCTTATGAGTTTGGTATTTTAGAATGATTAAATTCATTATTTAGTAAAGTGTAAACAATTTAAATAAATTGTTTATATGCTTAAGAAATATTATTCTTTCAATATCATTATACCGAAATACTGGTATGGATTTTATTATAGAATTTCTACCTTTTTGTGTCGGGTTTACTATTTATGAGTTACTATTCACGAGTTACTATTCATGAGTTACTATTCACGAGTTACTATTCACGATAAAAATTGGTTTCTTTTTCTAACCAAATTATAGTTGATTTACTAATATTACTCTTGAGATTAAAACTAGATGTTGATCATATTATTTTTATTATTATATATAATATTTTTATAACCCTAATGATGATATTTCTCTTTGACTTGAGTGTAAAGATGGGTAGATTTTTGGTATGATCATGACTATGGGTTATCTTTGGCCAGTAGTGCAAAGTTGAATCGTTGATTGGTATGATCATGACCATTGAATTTATAAGTGAATATCTTTAGCTTAAGTGCAAAGGTGAATTGATCAACATGGTTATAATTATTGTTTATATAAATTCTGAAATGATTATATATTTCTTTGAGATATTAATATCTTTGGCCTGTAGTGCAAAGATAAAATATTGATGAATATCTTTAGCCTGTAGTGCAAAGATGAATTGTTGATGAATATCTTTGGCCCATAGTGCAAAGATGACATGTTGTTGAATATCTTTGGCCAGTAGTGCAAAGATGAACAGATGTTGAGATAAACATGACCAACTGATGATACAAATGAATATCTTTGGCCGTAGTGCAAAGATGAAGTTATTAGTATGATTATGAACAGGAAATGTGATTTGGTGTAACCATGATCTTTGATGTTTCAGGTAAAGATAGGTGATGAAAATTATCTTCGTCCTGGATGAGAAGAGGAATTTAGAACTACAGTTATGATTATGAGTTATTCATATGATTGTGGACCAGAATTGTTGATTGATGTTACAGGGATAAAATATTGTTGATGGATTTTTAACATGGAGAAGATAATAGACTTTATAGTCTATTTGACTCTTCTAATGGATTGCTCGTTCCGCTGCAACTATGGTTGAAATTTTTATCATCTACCATATGTTCTAAATCTCTGATTTATTATTGATGAAGACTATTGATAATTTATTTATCTTTAGTCATGATATTCTTTACTGGGCTAGTTGTGCTCACCCTTTTGCTTCACAATTCCTTTCAGGTAATAAGAGTGTAGCTGGGTCGAGCGAGGGTAACGGGGAAATAGAACGGTGGTCTCTAGCTGTGGATGTTCTCCCGAAGCAGTATAGAAAAGTTCATTTAGTAGTTTTATTTGGTGAATCCAATAGGGTAAGGTGTACCCAACGTTGGAAGGGTGGTTTGCCACTATCATACAAGATATCTAACGACATACAACCTCGTGTCATCATAAGACAGGGATGTGCTCATCCACTTGCTGAGTATATCTATGAGCACTACCTATATAATCTTGGTGTTTGTTTGAAGTATAATTCTCAATTAGAGACAGTAGAGATAATGATATGTCAAGAGAAGACTCACCATTGGGAAGAATATGATAGTAATCTTCTCATTTTTCTTTGGGGTCTATTGGGTCAACCAAGAATAATTCTGTGGCCATATGATATCTATCATAACCTAGACGCATGGCCTCCCATGTACGAAGGTTTCCTTGAGCACTTCTCAAAGATTCTAATTTCTAAAACAGTTTTTGACTATACCTTTATGTAAGGTGTCATTGTGAGGTGATGTCCACGGTTGGAACATGAGTCACATTTGGTATATATTTGTATCCAAACTCACAGTATATGTGTTGTTGTATTTTACACGACAATTGTTGTAATAAAGTTATAGTTATTTTCTGTACCATGTATTTGGCGACTCAGAATAGGTTGGATGGAATGGACCTATTTTGGGGTCGTTACAGTAGAACCGGTATCTAGTAAGGTATAAACTTCGCAAGAGTTCAAGATTAGCTTACCCGTGATCACCTCGTTCGGGTTCCTCACGTTTTGGCCAGTCACGACAAACGCTCTTCCAGGAACCGCTGATTTCGACTTATCCGGAATAGCCCTTGGAGTCACCATCCCCGTTGAACTTGGTTTTGCTACAGAACAATCCCGAGCTATGAGGCCTTCCTTTCCACAGTTGTAACATACCTTGGATTGTTGTGGACAGTTTGGGCTGATATGTCCCTCTTTCCCGCATTTGTAACACCTAACTGGCGGTCGTTCTCCTCCCCTAGAATTTGTTATTGTTGGTGCTGGTGCTGCTGTTGATGTCTTTCCGTCATTGTTGAATCTCCTCTTTCTGAAATTTTCACTTGTCTCGCCTCTCCTATTATCATGGCCACGATGACCACCCGAGTGGTTACCGCCTTTGTTCGTATTTTTCCCTCCTCGTTGGTTATCATCGTTCTGATGACTGCTGACACCGGTATGACCTTGGTTGTGGTCCCTTGGTTGAACATACTCACTATCTCGCTCTAATAATTGAGCCCTGTTGACAACATCTGAATACAGAGAAAATTTATGAGAGATAAGGTATTGACGAATCTCGGGTTTTAAACCTCTCAGAAACATCCTTGTCATTCGTTCCTCATTCTCTACCAAATGAGGTGCAAATCTGGATAACTCAGCGAATTTCGCCTCGTACTGGGACACCGTCATGTTGTTTTGTTCCAGTCTGATAAACTCCACCTCCTTCATATGACGAATACTTTCAGGAAAGTACTTGTCATTGAATAGTTTCTGAAATGTTTCCCAAGACATGCTGAGTGCGTCAGGCTGGGTACGCTTCACAGACTCCCACCAGTAGTTTGCCTCACCGCGGAACATAAAGGTGGCGAATGGAACCTTCTGTTCCTTCGTGCATCCCAAGACATCGAATATCTTGGTTATTTGCTTGACCCATGTTTCCGTCATGATCGGATCCGGCTTTCCCTTAAATTCTGGTGGTCCCAACTCTTTGAACTGCTTGGCTGTGACAAGCCGCGCGTTGATATCACTTCCACCCGTATTTTGTACACGAGTCTCCCTCGTCTGGTTTTGCATGAACTGCAAAAAGCTCCTAAACATTCCATCATTCATCATTTGCTCGGTAGTGTTGTTTACATGAGGAATATTGTCTTCCTGTTGTACGTTCTCCTGGTTTGTGACTAAAGGTTGTTCCACAGTCTCATACACTCCATTGTTAACGTTCTGAGCAGCCATTCTTAAATACTGCCATAAAACAAGGGTTAATTAAACAAATTAACATATCACATAATATCCCTATATTATGACTGACCAACAAATAAGCTTAGATAGGACACACTAGCGAAGGATTTACTCATCTCTCCCCTCCTAGTTCTATTCCACGATCTCCGCCAGAGACCATATCCCTAAGCTCTGATACCAACTGTGACGCCCCCAAAATAGGTATACAACACCCATTCTGAGTCGCCAAATACATGGTACATAAAGCAAACTACAACTTCAATAATACAAATGTCGTGTGAAATACGACAATACCTACTGTGAGTTTAAATACAAATATTGTCTTCTAGACAATATTCACACTCAAATAAGCCCTCATTACAAATATTCAAACACTATTTTACAGAAATAGTGAGGACTGCTAAAACATCTTTCTAGAACCATTACTCCATACCCCGACTCGATCCTGCTATGTTCTCACCTCCTGAGAAGAAAAATGGAACAAAAAGAAAAAGGGTGAGCTCAACTAGCCCAGTAAATAATATTATGACTAAGATAATATACAACAAATTATCATTAGTCTTCAACAGAAAAAAATCTGATAAAATATAATAGACAATAAATTTTAGATCAATAACTGTAGCGGAAACAACAAACCATTAGAAGAGTCAAGTAGAGAATGAGTTCTACTATCTTCTAAGATTTAAAAGTTCATCATCAATATTTTATCCTTGTAACAACAATCAATAACCATCTTTAATCAAATATTCATCTTTGCACTACAGGCCAAAGATATTCATTTGTATCACCAGTCGGTCATGTTCATCTCAACATCTGTTCATCTTTGCACTACGGGCCAAAGATATTCATCAGTTAATCATTCATCTTTGCACTACAGGCCAAAGATATTCAGTAATATCATCATTTAGGACTGAGGATGATGAAAAATATTTTAAAGAAAACGAATCCAGTGAGACAGAAGGACAAATAGTAGGGATTCGTATAACAGTTTATCCAAGATCAATAATACTTCATAATAATCAATTGTGAAGCGGAATTCAAAAATAAAGATCAAAACATGGATACAATCAAAGATAGTAACCATAATAGACATTTTGGACAAAAGGGAAAATTTTATTTTTCGGTGAATAGTGTCGTATTCGTGAATAGTGCCGTATACGTGAATAGTAACCCCGACACAAAAGGTTCCAAATTTGATAAAAAAACTCATATCAATATTTCAGCATAATGATATTGAAGAAAATAATATCATTTAAGAAGAAAATAATATCCCTTACCTCAAAATAACCGTACTTCTGACTGAATTTCAGGTATAGTGCTGACAGAAACTTGCACCGTATAGCAACACTCAAAGTATACTCACAAGAATACGCTCGATAATATAGAGAGAGAAAGAGAGAAAACTTATTTCTGGTGTGATTTTCAATTCTAACCTAAGCGTCTATTTATAGAAAAATGCTAGAACGCCATAGGAGACTAAAATAATAAAATATTATTATTTAAAAAAAATCAAGCACGCCACTGACTAAATCAGCAGCCCTCCACTTTTGAAAACCCATTTTCCCAGCACATGTTTTCAACAAAACAAAAGTGGGTCCCACCCATAATTTAATAAAAATTATTTTATTTTCCAAAACTTCAGTAATTCATAGAAAATAGCCCGCTTATCAGAAAAATTCGAAACTCGCGTGTTTCCATAGGAAATTTAATTCTCTACAACTTTGAAAGTTTAAGTTTTTCCAAATTTCAAACATAAAATATCCGAAATCCACAAACGAATGATTTTTAATACCTCCACACCGACAAAATACTGATAAAACACCTCAGCATTAATTCCTTCATTTTTATCCACATAAAAATAAATATATCCATCATTTATATCCATATAAAATAAATATTTCCTTATCATATAAATCAATAATTAATTATTCGCAAATAATATTACAGAATCACAATTATGACAACCAGACCGTTCTCAGGAAAGAGGGGGCTTTTCAATAAGGATTTCTCCTTACTAGCGCGCAATTAGATGACCAAACCTCTCCTTAGATAGAACTTTCAAGACATTGCCAATAATACTATCTAATAATATTATTCAAATAATATGAATTATTGATCTGATAATAGAAAATACTGTGCAACAACAATTATTGAAACAACAATAATATAAAATATCAACGCAGCAATTATTGAATCAATAAAATAAAATATTGAACAGTAACTATTGTAACAATTATTGAGTAGTGCATTCTTACGTACGAATTAATAATTCAACTATACTGTGCAATACCGTGTGCTGCTGTGCAACTATGCGTATTACTGTATTTTAACCACCGGATATTTTAACAGTGTTAACGGTAACAACTACGCCGTTATTTATAAAAACTCAAACTTGTCGTTTTCTTCATCTGACAGTTATTCTGTTATGGGCCCCACAACTGACTGCGCCGTCGTACGGATATTCCCGACAAGAAAAATATTTCATGACCAAACGAATATTCCCCGACAACAATAATTATTTTATAACCACTTGCTTATTTTGCAAAATTTACACATTTCACCCATAACCAAAGTATTATATCAAATTATCACCTTACTATTCCAAGATAATAAATAGGGAAATTCAATTTGATTTATAATAAGTTGGGGTCTTACAAATATCGTGTGCTACTATGCAACCACGCGTATTACTGTACTTTTACCACCGGGTATTTCAACAGTTTAACGGTAAAATTTTCGCCGTTATTTTTATAAAAAGACATTTATGTCGTTTTCTAACTCCGACAATACTTCCGTTGTGAGATCCACCAATGATTGTGCCATCGTACAAATATTTTCTATTAAAACGAATATTCCCCGACTAATCGAATATTTTATAACAACTTGCTTACTTTGCAAAATTTGTAACTATTACCCTCAACTATAACATTATATCAAATCCACACCATAATATTCAAAAATATATTTTGAGAAAAATTAATCTTTATCCATAAAAGTTGGGGTCTTACACTTGGCCCATAGTGCATGGATAATTTGTAGACGTGATACTAATGAATATCTTTGGCCCGTAGTGCAGGGATGATTTGATGATGTGGATTATTTATTAAACTGAGTCTCAGTGATAAAATTGATGACAAACTTTTTAAATCATAGAAGATAGTAGATATCATGCTCTACTTGACTCTTCTAATGGATTGCTTGTTCCGTTGTAGTTAAACTTGATATTTATTGTATTTTATCAGTTTAACACCGTTGAAGGCTAATGATAATTTATTTTGCATTATCTTAGTCATAATATTTCTTACTGGGCTAGTTGAGCTCACCCTTTTGCTTTTATTGTTCTCTTCAGGAAATGAGAACGTAGCCGGGACTAGTCGGAGAATGGAGTGACGGTCCGAGATGGTTGTGTGACGTCCCCAAAATTAGGTATACATCACCCATCTTGGGTCGTCAGATACATAGTACAAAATACAAATACAACTTACTAATACAACTGTCGTGTACAATACGACAAAACATAAACTGTGAGTTTGAATACAAATATTATCTTCTAGAGAGTATTCATACTCAAAAGGAGTCCTCATTACATTTATTAACACACCATTACATAGAATAGTGAGGACTACTAACTAATACTATCATTCGGACCATCACTCCGTTCCCTGACTTGCCCCAGCTACGTTCTCATTTCCTGAAGAGAACAGTGAAAGAAAGGGTGAGCTCAACTAGCCCAGTAAGAAATATTATGACTAAGATAATGCAGAATAAATTATCATTAGCCTTCAACAATGTTAAACTGATAAAATATAATAGACATCAAGTTTAACTGCAGCGGAACAAGCAATCCATTAAAAGAGTCAAGTAGAAAATAAACTCTACTATCTTTTATGATTTAAAAGATTTTTCAACACTGTGATCGCTGAGACTCAGCTTAATAAAATAATCCACATCATCGAATCACCCCTGCACTACGGCCAAGGATATTCGTATATTCATTAATGGTCATGATCATGCCAACAACTGTCCATCAATGCACTACGGGCCAATGAGGACTTTTACCACATCATTTGTAACATTACGGTCATGATTACACCGAATAATCCCTGGTCATAATCATACCAAGTCCATCTATGCACTACAGGCCACAGATGACTTTCAACAGAATATAAACATGAGGATGATGACAATGATATAAGAATTCAATAAAACAAGTTTAAGAATTAATTTATCCAAGAATTAACAACGTCTAAATTGTCAACATGATACTACTTTGTGGAGTAAAATTCAAGAATGATCAGGAGAATATTTTCATGAATAGATACTAGATGAACCGCAATTATCAAGGATATTCCATAAATTTCATGGAGTATAGAAGTCAAAACTTAACCAACTGAGTACAACAAAGAATTGAATAACAAAAGAAATCACCATGCATGCGATAGACCGCACAAACAGGTTATTCCAACAGAATAATAAATAATGGAACCAGGTCCGGCGTAAACGCACAGACAGGATATTCCGACAGAATAATAAATAATGGAACCAGGTCCGGCGTAAACGCACAGACAGGATATTCCGACAGAATAATAAATAATAGAACCAGGTCCGGCGTAAACGCACAGACAGGATATTCCGACAGAATAATAAATAATGGAACTAGGTCCGGCGTAAACGCACAGACAGGATGTTCCAACAGAATAATAACAAGACGGAACCAGGTCCGGTGTAAAACACACAGACAGGATGTTCCAACAGAATAATAACAAGACGGAACCAGGTCCGGTGTAAAACACACAGACAGGATGTTCCAACAGAATAATAGAAGAATGTCACCAAATATAGGGTAGACCGCGTATACAGGTTATTCCAACAGAATAATAAGAAATGGAATAACAACAGTTCTCTTCATGAATAAGAAAGAATAACACCCCTTACCGTTTTAAAGAAGAGCTGAAATAAGGAAGTAGTTAAGTAGCAGAATACTCTTCTTCTCTCTCTCTGTAGTTTCTCTCTATAGTTTCTCTCTCTAGAGTTCAGTGAATTCGTAAGAAATAATGAAGGAATGAGCTGCTATTTATAGAAAAATAGAATGCATAGTAACTAATCCATGAACGGTCCAGATTGATTACTTTAATCTGACGGTCCATATTTAAAGAAAAATCTTTTAAATAAAATATAATATATTCTATTTATAGAATAACTTTAATAAAGTATTCTGTTTTATATAAAAAGATGTTTCTGTTTTATTACGTTAATAATACGAATAAAACAAAACGTCATTATCGCTAAATAATTCATATTATTAACTGACAATAATTGAATCAAACTGAGTGACTTCTCACATAAGCATTAATAATCAATACCGTGTGCTACTATGCAACCACACGTATTACTGTACTTTTACTACCGAGTAGTTCAACAGTAACAATGGTAAAATTTCCGCCGTTATTTTTAATAAAATATTTTTGTCGTTTTCTCAATCCGACAATAATTCCGTTGTGGGGTCCACCAATGATTGTGTCGTTGTACGAATATTCCCTGTTAAAACGAATATTTCCCGACCAATCGAATATTATATAACAACTTGCGTACTTTGCAAAATTTATAAATATTACCCACAACTATAACATTATATCAAATTAACTCCATAATATTCAAAAATGATATTTATAGAAAATTCATCTTTATTTATAAAAGTTGGGGTCTTACAACCTCCCCTTCTTATGAAATTTCGCCCTCGAAATTAGGGTACGTACCTGGTATGTCGAAGAGGTAAGGATACCTTGATTTCATTTCAGATTCTAACTCCCAAGTCATTTCCTCAACATCGTGGTTTCTCCACAAAACTTTGACTTGAGGTATAACCTTGGAGCGTAGAATATGTTCCTTCTTATCCAAGATTTGAACAGGAACTTCTTCATACGTCAAATCTTCCGCTATTTCGTCCGGTTCTAACTCAATAATGTGGTTCGGGTCTTCCACATATTTGCGTAACATGGATATGTGAAAAACGTTATGAACACGAGACATACTTGGCGGTAAAGCGAGTCTATAAGCCACAGTTCCTACTCGATCGAGGATTAAAAATGGACCGATGAATCGAGGATTGAGCTTTCCTCTCTTTCCAAATCTCGTAACTCCTTTCCATGGAGCAACACGTAAGAACACATGATCTCCTACATCAAATTCCACGTCCTTTCGATGAAGATCAGCATAACTCTTTTGTCGATCTTGTGAGGTTTTTATACGTTGTCGGATCGTTTGAATCTTTTCTGTAGTCATACGTACCAACTCCGGTCCCAACAACGTTGCTTCACCCACCTCATCCCAGCATACTGGAGAACGACATTTTCTTCCATACAATGCTTCGAATGGAGCCATGCCAATACTTGCTTGATAACTGTTGTTGTAGGAAAACTCCACCAATGGTAAGAACTTGTCCCAACTTCCCTTGAAGTCAAAGACACAGAGTCTTAATAGATCTTCAAGAGTTTGAATAGTCCTCTCTGATTGTCCGTCCGTCTGAGGATGATATGCTGAACTAAATCGTAACTCCGTGCCCATAGCTTTTTGTAAACTAACCCAAAATCGTGAAGTGAATCTTGGGTCTCGGTCAGAAACTATGGATACTGGCATACCATGCAGTCTTACAATCTCGTTTATGTACATACGAGCAAGACGTTCAAGTGTATAAGTTTCTCGTATCGGTAAGAAATGAGCAGACTTGGTCAATCTATCAACAATGACCCAAATCGCATCAATACCTTGAGAAACCCTTGGAAGACCGGTAACGAAATCCATGGTAATGTGCTCCCACTTCCATTCTGGAATTTCAAGTGGTTGCAATGGACCTTTTGGTACTTGATGCTCCGCTTTGACTCGTTGATAAGTTAGACAGATAAACAACGCTATCTCTCTCTTCATATTGCTCCACCAAAATGTATGACGAAGATCATGATACATTTTGGTACTTCCAGGATGGATTGCAAACGGTGTGTTGTGCGCCTCCATCATGATTTCATACTTTAAATCAGGGTTGTTAGGAACACAAAGTCTGGAGTTGACTCGAAGTATTCCTTCTTCATCGATTCTTGCTTCCGGCATAGCACCTTCTTGCACTTTCTTCCTCATACGCATCAGCTCCAGGTCTGTAGCTTGAGCAGCTTTAACTTTATCGATTAAAGTCGGTTCTACTCGTATATTCGCCATCATCACATGGGTCCCTGGAGTCTTTAACTCTATCTCCATCCTTTGCAAATCACACAAAATGGGCCTTTGTGTTGACAATATCGCACTCGTACTTGCATATGATCTTCTACTCAATGCGTCAGCTACCACGTTCGCTTTTCCAGGATGGTATTGAATGGTATGATCATAATCTTTCAACAGTTCAAGCCAACGTCGTTGTCGCATGTTGAGTTCCTTTTGAGTGAAGAAATATTTGAGGCTTTTATGATCCGTAAAGATCTCCACCTTCTCCCCATACAAGTAATGCCTCCAAATTTTAAGTGCAAAGACAACAGCTGCCAACTCTAGATCATGAGTAGGATAATTCCTCTCATATTCCTTGAGTTGTCTTGATGCATAGGCTATGACTTTTCCATGTTGCATGAGAACGCATCCCAACCCTTTGCTCGAAGCATCACTGTAGATGACAAATCCCTCCGAGCCAGATGGTATTGTTAGAACAGGTGCTGAAATGAGTCTCCTCTTGAGTTCTTGAAAACTCTGCTCACATTCTTCGCTCCAACCGAACTTTGTATCTTTCCGAGTCAGCTGAGTTAATGGAGTAGCGATTCGAGAAAATCCTTCCACGAATCTCCGATAATAACCAGCTAAACCAAGAAAGCTACGTACTTCGGTCACTGATTTAGGTTGCTCCCAGCTTTGAATAGCTTCAATCTTTGCCGGGTCAACAGATATTCCACGACTTGATACTACGTGCCCAAGGAATGCTACCTCTTCCAGCCAGAACTCGCATTTCTTCAACTTGGCATAAAGTTTGTATTCACGAAGCTTTTGGAGTACCAGCCTCAAGTGTTGCTCATGATCTTCACGGCTTTTGGAATAAACAAGGATGTCATCGATAAAGACGACCACAAAGTGATCCAAATATTCCTTGAATACCCTGTTCATCATATCCATGAAGGCAGCAGGAGCATTAGTCAATCCAAAAGACATAACTAAGAATTCATAATGCCCATACCGAGTTCTGAAAGCAGTCTTTGGAATATCCTCAGTTCTAACCTTCAGCTGATGATATCCAGAACGAAGATCGATCTTTGAAAAGAATTGTGCTCCTTGCAACTGGTCAAACAGGTCATCAATACGTGGCAATGGGTACCTATTTTTGATGGTGACATGATTCAACTCCCGATAATCAATACAAAGTCGCATACTCCCATCTTTCTTCTTCACGAACAGAACAGGAGCACCCCAAGGAGAAGTACTAGGACGAATAAAACCAATGTCTAACAATTCCTGCAGTTGGGTCTTTAACTCCTGAAGTTCAATAGGAGCCATTCGATATGGGGCTTTGGAAATGGGTTTTGTACCGGGTTCAAGGTCGATACAAAATTCAATTTCACGCTCTGGGGGTAGGCCAGGAAGTTCTTCGGGAAATACGTCAGGAAATTTATTAACAACAGAAATATCATTCAAAGCTGACGTATTTTTGTTTAGATCTGTGACATGAGCTAAGAAAGCTTGACATCCGTTTTTCAATAAACGAATAGCTTTATGGCTTGAGATGACAGCGATTGATTTTAATGGTTTGGTTGCTTGAATTCGCATAATAGGTCGATTAGGAATATGAAAGCTAACAACCTTACGAAAATAATCAATTTTTGCATGATGAGTAGTTAACCAATCAATCCCTAGAATCACGTCAAATGCAAGTATTTTTAATGAAATAAGATCGACAGGTAATGTGTGGGTACCAACTTGAACCAAACAAGACTTATAAACCGTGGATGTAATGAAGGTTTCTCCCAATGGAGTTTCAACTGCTAAGTCAAAGTCTAATTTCTCCGGAATCAAATTTAATCGATGAGCGCAAGTAGGAGAAATAAAAGAATGGGTAGAACCGGTATCAAATAAAGTATAGACTTCGTTAGAGTTTATGATAAGCTTACCCGTGATGACCTCATTCGGGTTCCTTGCTCTCTGGGAGTTCACAACAAACGCTCTCCCTTGCACAACCGGTTTTGACTTTTCTGGGACGGCCTTTGGTGCCTCCATCCTAGCTGAATTTGTCTTCGGTAAACGACAAAATCGGGCTAAATGACCTTCTCTTCCACAATTATAACATGCTTTGGACGGCATCGCGCAGTTTGGACTGATGTGCCCCTCCCCTCCGCATTTGAAACATATGATAGGTGGTCGTTCTCCTTCCTTAACGACAGGTGCTGGTGCTGACGTCTTTCCATCATTGTTGAATCTCCTCTTCTTGAAATGCCCATTCTTATTATTTTGGCCCTGATTACCACCGAAGTGGTTACCATTTCTGGCCTGTTGATTCCCTCCACGCTTGTTGTCACCGCTTCGATGACTGCTTTCACTGGTATTATCATTTTGCCGGCTGCTCTCTTTTGGTTGCGTTGTCTCGTTATCGCGCTCCACCAACTGAGCCCTATTTACAACATCTGAATACAAACACAGTTTATGAGAAACAAGATGTTGACGTATCTCCGGCTTCAAACCTCTTAAAAACATCCGCGTCATTCTTTCTTCATTATCCACCAGGTGGGACGCAAACCGGGATAACTCCGCAAATTTTGCCTCGTACTGCGACACGGTCATATTATTCTGCTCCAATTTGATGAACTCCACCTCCTTCATGTGACGAATACTCTCGGGAAAGTATTTGTCGTTAAACAGCTCTTGGAACTTCTCCCAAGACATCTTCAGTGCGGCAGGTTGAGTACGCTTTATCGATTCCCACCAGTAATCTGCCTCTCCTCGCAACATAAAGGCGGCAAAGGGAACCTTTTGCTCCTCGGAGCAACCCAAGACATCAAATATCTTGGTGATCTGCTTTATCCATGTTTCAGCTACAAGTGGTTTGGGTTCTCCCTTAAACTCCGGTGGTCCCAGCTCCTTAAACTGTTTAGCGGTGACCGCCTGAGAGTTTCCAGTATTTCCACCTACGTTGTGGACAGGAGCCGCTTTCACCTGTTGTTGCATGAATTGCATAAAACCTCTGAACATTCCATCATTCATCATCTGGTCAGTGTTGTTGTTTGCATGAGGATTGTCACCTTCCTGATGCACATTATCCTGATTATTGATATGTGGTGAATCAATAATCGTCTGTGCTCCATTGCTATTCTCAACATTCTCAGATGCCATTTTCAGATACTGCCACAAAATAAAAGTTAATTGATATGTCATATATTATCCTTATATTATGACCGACCAATTAAATACCATGCAAATAAACTTAGGTAGGTCATACTAGCGAAGGAATTCCCGTCTCTCCCCTCCTAGTTCTATTCTCACATCTTAGCCAGGGATCATATCCCTAAGCTCTGATACCAACTGTGACGCCCCCAAAATTAGGTATACATCACCCATCTTGGGTCGTCAGATACATAGTACAAAATACAAATACAACTTACTAATACAACTGTCGTGTACAATACGACAAAACATAAACTGTGAGTTTGAATACAAATATTATCTTCTAGAGAGTATTCATACTCAAAAGGAGTCCTCATTACATTTATTAACACACCATTACATAGAATAGTGAGGACTACTAACTAATACTATCATTCGGACCATCACTCCGTTCCCCGACTTGCCCCAGCTACGTTCTCATTTCCTGAAGAGAACAGTGAAAGAAAGGGTGAGCTCAACTAGCCCAGTAAGAAATATTATGACTAAGATAATGCAGAATAAATTATCATTAGCCTTCAACAATGTTAAACTGATAAAATATAATAGACATCAAGTTTAACTGCAGCGGAACAAGCAATCCATTAAAAGAGTCAAGTAGAAAATAAACTCTACTATCTTTTATGATTTAAAAGATTTTTCAACACTGTGATCGCTGAGACTCAGCTTAATAAAATAATCCACATCATCGAATCACCCCTGCACTACGGCCAAGGATATTCGTATATTCATTAATGGTCATGATCATGCCAACAACTGTCCATCAATGCACTACGGGCCAATGAGGACTTTTACCACATCATTTGTAACATTACGGTCATGATTATACCGAATAATCCCTGGTCATAATCATACCAAGTCCATCTATGCACTACAGGCCACAGATGACTTTCAACATTTTATAAACATGAGGATGATGACAATGATATAAGAATTCAATAAAACAAGTTCAAGAATTAATTTATCCAAGAATTAACAACGTCCAAATTGTCAACATGATACTGCTTTGTGGAGTAAAATTCAAGAATGATCAGGAGAATATTTTCATGAAAAGATACTAGATGAACCGCAATTATCAAGGATATTCCACAAATTTCATGGAGTATAGAAGTCAAAACTTAACCAACTGAGTACAATAAAGAATGGAATAACAAAAGAAATCACCATGCATGCGATAGACCGCACAGACAGGTTATTCCAACAGAATAATAAATAATGGAACCAGGTCCGGCGTAAACGCACAGACAGGATATTCCGACAGAATAATAAATAATGGAACCAGGTCCGGCGTAAACGCACAGACAGGATATTCCGACAGAATAATAAATAATGGAACCAGGTCCGGCGTAAACGCACAGACAGGATATTCCGACAGAATAATAAATAATAGAACCAGGTCCGGTGTAAAACACAGACAGGATGTTCCAACAGAATAATAACAAGACGGAACCAGGTCCGGTGTAAAACACACAGACAGGATGTTCCAACAGAATAATAACAAGACGGAACCAGGTCCGGTGTAAAACACACAGACAGGATGTTCCAACAGAATAATAGAAGAATGTCACCAAGTATAGGGTAGACCACGTATACAGGTTATTCCAACAGAATAATAAGAAATGGAATAACAACAATTCTCTTCATGAATAAGAAAGAATAACACCCCTTACCGTTTTAAAGACGAGCTGAAATAAGGAAGTAGTTAAGTAGCAGAATGTTCTTCTTCTCTCTCTCTATAGTTTCTCTCTATAGTTTCTCTCTCTAGAGTTCAGTGAATTCGTAAGAAATAATGAAGGAATGAGCTGCTATTTATAGAAAAATAGAATGCATAGTAACTAATCAATGAACAGTCCAGATTGATTACTTTAATCTGACGGTCCATATCTAAAGAAAAATCTTTTAAATAAAATATAATATATTCTATTTATAGAATAACTTTAATAAAGTATTCTGTTTTATATAAAAAGATGTTTCTGTTTTATTACGTTAATAATACGAATAAAACAAAACGTCATTATCGCTAAATAATTCATATTATTAACTGACAATAATTGAATCAAACTGAGTGACTTCTCACATAAGCATTAATAATCAATACCGTGTGCTACTATGCAACCACACATATTACTGTACTTTTACTACCGTGTAGTTCAACAGTAACAATGGTAAAATTTCCGCCGTTATTTTTAATAAAATATTTTTGTCGTTTTCTCAATCCGACAATAATTCCGTTGTGGGGTCCACTAATGATTGTGTCGTTGTACGAATATTCCCTGTTAAAACGAATATTTCCCGACCAATCGAATATTATATAACAACTTGCGTACTTTACAAAATTTATAAATATTACCCACAACTATAACATTATATCAAATTAACTCCATAATATTCAAAAATGATATTTATAGAAAATTCATCTTTATTTATAAATGTTGGGGTCTTACAGGTTGTTTTAGTAGTCCTCACTATTTAATGTGATAATAAATATAATGAGGATTGAATTTGAGTTTTAATATTGTCAATGGGACAATATTTGTGTAAAAACTATCAGCTCATGTTGTATAGTTAAGTTTGTATTTGTATTCAGTACCATGTATTTGGCGACTCAAGATGGGTGATGTATACCTATTTTGGGGGCGTCACAACATATTTTTAACACATTAGTAACCAAGATTCGAACTTCAAAGTGATGAACAATGATAAAAAAAAGCCTAATCTGCCAAAATCAAAAGATCACACTCTACGATCTCGAATATCCAGTTCAAGCTGTTAAGTACTTGAGAAGAAAAACATAACGACAACTTAGCAGCACCTCTCAACATCATTTAATCAACTGTTCGTTGTGGGACTTAGTGACCTAGATTTCGAGACTTAGTGACTCGAAGGAACCTTAGTGGTTCAAGTGTAATAGATTTTTGTGATCTTGGTCCTTAGTGGATTTCTTACTCGAGGAGTAGAAGAGTGGACTATGAGTAATTTAGACTCCGAACCACTTAAACTTCGCTATGTCATTTATTTTTCCAATTTTTATTTTCTGTTAGATTATTTATCTTGTGGTTGATTACTTAACTAAATTTAGAACACAGATTTTTTTTCAATCTTTAAAGGGATTTTCAAAAATCATATTCCGCTGTGGTTAATCAATCTGATTAACAAATATTTTTTAATATCTTATAAACAATCAAAAGTTTTAAAAGATCTATTCTACCCCCTCCCCCTGCCTTCTAGATCTATAAGTGCATCTGGGAAATAACATGTATCATTCATCAACTATTATTATTATATTATCTGTCTTCTGCATTATTGACTTAATGTATTAATATCACAAATATTAGTGTTCTTCAAATGACGAGTTTGTCTAACTGCTTAATACCCATGACTTTTAATTACATAACTTTCCATTACTACCATTGTTACGATAACAATTATTGGTTCAATAATATAAAATACTGTACAGTTGCTACTGTGACAATTATTAATTCAATAATATGAAATATTGTGCAATTGTTATTGTGACAATTATTAATTTAGTAATATGAAATGTTATGCAGTTGTTACTGTGACAATTATACGAACTACTGCGCAATACTGTGTTACTCTGAAATGTCGTGTGATACTATAAAGTATTGCGTGCTACTGTAGAGTACTGGGTATTTTAACAATTGAAAGTGATAGTTCCGTTGACAATTTTTATTTAAAATGCTTTTTTTTTGTTTTTTTTATGTATCTAACAATTATTTGTAGGGTCCGCCAATGAGTGGTTGCTTCGGCGCCGACTTACTTTGCCAAATATTCCCCGACATATTTATAATTTGCACATATCACGCGTAACTTATAACTTTTTTTTATTAATTTAACATTTTACTTTTTAGAATAATAATTATAAGGAAAAATTAAGTTTTATTTATTAAAAGTTAAGGTCTTACAATCGCGGAGCCGCAGGTCCATCTGCCTTAGGGAGGGCCTACTTGCCTTGATTTTCGTATTGCGTAGTTGATTTTTCATGTCGTGCACTGAAATGTCCATAACTTTCAAACCGAGAAGAGTTAAAAAACTTATCATACCTCTAGAAAGTTCTTTCTGAGAGATACACAATGACATAAATTTGATCAATTTTGAATTCAGAAAGATAGAGAAAAAGGGGAAAATCATCATTCTATAAACGCTGACTAGTCGCTCATCTTCTTTTCTGTAGTTTGTTGCTCGGAGGTCATTGTGGGGACTTCAAATACTCGTTCTGAGGCTTGTAATATTTTCTTTGACATCTTGGCCTTGAAGTAAAATGATACTTTTGTCCTCCTGCCATTGTTAGAGAAAAGATGTGCAAATTTTTGGTGTCTACAAAAGGAATTATTGATTATTGTAAAATTTATTGGTTGATAGTTTTTAATGAATCATTTTAATTTACAAATTTAAGAGTATTTATGAAATTTTAGATTAATTAATATAGCAAACTATGTAAAAATTAGTATATTAGCTAACAAACCTTATTTTTAAAATAGAGTGTACCTTGTAGATGATATATATTTATCAAAATAGTGTCTATAACAAAACATTTTATATGAATCACCCCCTCTTATATGTACATTTATATATACATAACACATTTATTTTATCATTTGCAAGAAATATTGTGACGCCCCCAAAATTAGGTATACATCACCCATCTTGGGTCGTCAGATACATGGTACAGAATACAAATACAACTGTCGTGTACAATACGACAAAATATAACTGTGAGTTTGAATACAATTATTGTCTACTAGAGACTATACAAACTCAAAAGGAGTCCTCATTATAATTATTGTCACACTATTTAACAGAATAGTGAGGACAACTAATACTATCATCTGGTCCATCACTCCGTTTCCCGACTCGTCCCAGCTATATTCTCATTTCCTAAAGAGAACAGTGAAAGAAAGGGTGAGCTAAACTAGCCCAGTAAGAAATATTATGACTAAGATAATGCAGAATAAATTATCATTTGCCTTCAACAGTGTTAAACTGATAAAATATAACGAACATCAAGTTTAACTGCAGCGGAACAAGCAATCCATTAGAAGAGTCAAGTAGGGAATAAAATCTACTATCTTTTATGATTTAAAAGGTTTTTCAACACTGTTATCGCTGGGACTCAGCTTAATAAAATAATCCACATCATCGAATCACCCCTGCACTACGGCCAAGGATATTCTTTAGTATCACGATCACAATTATCCATGCACTACGGGCCAAGAATATTTGTGTATTCATTAATGGTCATGATCATGCCAACAACTGTCCATCAATGCACTACGGGCCAATGAGGACTTTTACCACATCATTTGTAACATTACGGTCATGATTATACCGAATAATCCCTGGTCATAATCATACCAAGTCCATCTATGCACTACATGCCATAGATGACTTTCAACAAACTATAAACATGAGGATGATGACAATGATATAAGAATTCAATAAAACAAGTTCAAGAATTAATTTATCCAGGAATTAACAACGTCCAAATTGTCAATATGATATTGCTTTGTGGAGTAAAATTCAAGAATTTTTAGAAGAATATTTCCATGAAAAGATACTAGATGAAGCGTAAATATCAAAGATATTCCACTAATTTCATGGAGTATAGAAGTCAAAGTTTTAACCAACTGAGTATAATAAAGAATGAAATAACAAAAGAAATCACCATGCAAGCGATAGACCGCACAGACAGGTTATTCCAACAGAATAATAAATAATGGAACCAGGTCCGGCATAAAACGCACAGACAAGATATTCCAACAGAATAATAATAAAGACGGAACCAGGTCCGGTGTAAAACACACAGCCAGGATGTTCCAACAGAATAATAATAAAGATGGAACCAGATCCGGTGTAAAACACACAGACAGGATGTTCCAACAGAATAATAATAAAGACGGAACCAGGTCCGGTGTAAAACACACAGACATGAAGTTCCAACAGAATAATAGAAGAATGTTGTAACAACCCCAAAATAGGTTCATTCCACCCAACCCATTCTGAGTCGTCAAATACATGGTACAGAAAACAACTACAACTTTATTACAACAATTGTCGTGCAAAATACAACAACACATATGCTGTGAGTTTGGATACAAGTATATACCAAATGTGACTCATGTTCCAACCGTGGACATCACCTCACAATAACACCTTACATAAAGGTATAGTCAAAAACTATTTTAGAAATTAGAATCTTTGGGAAGTGCTCAAGGAAACCTTCGTACATGGGAGGCCACGCGTCTAGGTTATGATAGATATCATATGGCCACAGAATTATTCTTGGTTGACCCAATAAACCCCAAAGAAAAACGAGAAGATTACTATCATATTCTTCCCAATGGTGAGTCTTCTCTTGACTTATCATTATCTTCACTGTCTCTAATTGAGAATTATACTTCAAACAAACACCAAGATTATATAGGTAGTGCCCATAGATATACTCAGCAAGTGGATGAGCACATCCCTGTCTTATGATGACACGAGGTTGTATGTCGTTAGACATCTTGTATGATAGTGGCAAACCACCCTTCCAACGTTGGGTACACCTTACCCTATTGGATTCACCAAATAAAACTACTAAATGAACTTTTCTATACTTCTTCGAGAGAACATCCACAGCTAGAGACCACCGTTCTATTTCCCCGTTACTCTCGCTCGACCCAGCTACACTCTTATTACCTGAAAGGAATTGTGAAGCAAAAGGGTGAGCACAACTAGCTCAGTAAAGAATATCATGACTAAAGATAATTAAATTATCAATAGCCTTCATCAATAATAAATCAGAGATTTAGAACATATGGTAAATGATAAAAATTTCAACCATAGTTGCAGCGGAACATGCAATCCATTAGAAGAGTCAAATAGACTATAAAGTCTATTATCTTCTCCATGTTAAAAATCCACCAACAATGTTTTATCCCTGTAACATCAATCAACAGTTCTGGTCCACAATCATATAAATAACTCATAATCATAATTATGATTCTAAATTCCTCTTCTCATCCAGGACAAAGATAATTTTCATCACTTGTCTTTACCTGAAACATCAAAAATCATGGTTATACCAAATCACAATTCTTGTTCATAATCATACTAATAATTTCATCTTTGTACTACGGGCCAAAGATATTCGTCAACAGTTTATCTTTGCACTACTGGCCAAAGATATTCAACAACAGTTCATCTTTGCACTACAGGCCAAAGATATTCATCAACAGTTCATATTTGCACTACAGGCCAAATATATTCATCAACAGTTCATATTTGCACTACATGCCAAATATATTAATATCTCAAAGAATTATAATCATTTTAGAATTTATATAAACAATAATTATAACCATGTTGATCAATTCACCTTTGCACTTAAGCTTAAGATATTCAATTATAAATTCAATGGTCATGATCATACCAGTCACAATTCAACTTTGCACTACAGGCCAAAGAGAACCCTAGTCATGATCATACCAATAATCTACCCATCTTTACACTCCAGTGAAAGAGAATTTCAACATCAAGGTTATAAAAATGTTATATATAATAGTAAAATCAATATAATCAAAACATCTAGATCTCAAGAGTAATATTCATAAATCAACTATAATTTAGTTAGAAAAAGAAACCAATTTTGTCTTGAATAGTACCCGTGAATAGTAACTCGTGAATAGTAATTCGTGAATAGTAACTCATGAATAGTAATCCCGACACAAAAAGGTAGAAATTCCACAATAAAATCCATACCAATATTTCGGTATAATGATATTGAAAGAATAACATTTCTTAAGCTTATAAACAATTTATTTAAATTGTTTACACTTACTAAATAATGCATTTAATCATTTAAAAATACCAAACTTATAAGATTTCATCACCAATAACCAAAACCCTCATCAAAAATCTGCACATACCTCATATAGGATTCTCAAGCTATAAAATCCTATTTTTCAATTTTCTTACTTCACATAACATATTTAATTCAATTACTTATAACTAGTCTATTTTTATGAAAAATACCAAATCAGTTTTAAAAATATTTCTTTTCTGGAATTTAGCAGAATATAGTCCCATATTGAACATATATTTTTCTCAGAATTTTTAAAAGTCATTTACTATTTTTCATATGGCCAAAATAGCCGAATATTTAGACATTTATCAAAAATTGTACTTTCATCTAAAAATTTTGAAATTCACAGAGTATACTCCTATCATATACATGTACTCCCAATAAAAATTTCATCAATTTTAGAGTTAACCACAAAGAATTATAAGCTGTTACTTCTAAAATAGTCTTTTCTCATAAAATTCATAACTCTCAATCTATACATCCAAAAATCACCATTTTTGGACACAATCAAGAAAACTCATCAAAATATCATTTCAAATTTTTCCAGAATTTTTGAAGATCAGAAAAATTACGAAACTGAAAATCATAACAACCCTTAAAATCCCTTAATATCCCTTACTATTCCTTACAATCCCTTACTATCCTTTACTTCAAAAGAGCAGTACTTCTGATCGGTATAAGGCTGAAGGAAACTTGCACTGATGAATAGAAACTCTCAAAGTATCTAAAAACTCACAAAATATGCTTCATAATATAGAGAGAGAAAGAGAGAAAGCTTATGTTTCTGGTGTAATTTTCAATTCTAACTTAGCCCTCTATTTATAGGAAAATTTTGGTAGGTTTGACCTGCAACCTGATGGCTTTACCTGCTACTATTCCCCGACAACAATGATTATTTTATAACCACTTGCTTATTTTGAAAAAAAATCATATTTCACTCATAACTTTAAACTTTTATCAATTTAACCATTTACTGAATAGTAATTATAAGAAAAATTGAATACTTTTATTTCATAAAATTCAGGGTCTTACAAATGTCACCAAGTATAGGGTAGACCGCGTATGCAGGTTATTCCAACAGAATAATAAATAATAGAATAACAGAAGTTCTCTTCGTGAATACAAAAGAAATAATACCCCTTACGAGTATAACAAATAATATCCCTTACCGTTTTAAAGAAGAACTGAAATAAGGAAGTAGTTAAGTAGCAGAATAATTTTCTTCTCTCTCTATAGTTTCTCTCTCTAGAGTTCAGTGAATTCGTAAGAAATAATGAAGGAATGAGCTGCTATTTATAGAAGAATGGACTGCATAGTAACTAATCCATGAACGGTCCAAATTGATTTACTTTAATCTGACTGTCCATATTTAAAGAAAAATCTTTTAAATAAAATATAATATATTCTATTTATAGAATAACTTTAATAAAGTATTCTGTTTTATATAAAAAGATGTTTCTGCTTTATTACGTTAATAATACGAATAAAACAAAACTTCATTATCGCTAAATAATTCATATTATTAACTGACAATAATTGAATCAAACTGAGTGACTTCTCACATAAGCATTAATAATCAATACCGTGTTTTACTATACAACCACACGTATTACTGTACTTTTACTACCGAGTAGTTCAACAGTATCAATGGTAAAACTTCCGCCGTTATTTTTAATAAAATATTTTTGTCGTTTTCTCAATCTGACAATAATTCCGTTGTGGGGTCCACCAATGATTGTGCCGTTGTACGAATATTCTCTGTTAAAACGAATATTCCCCGACCAATCGAATATTATATAACAACTTGCGTACTTTGCAAAATTTATAAATATTACCCACAACTATAACATTATATCAAATTAACTCCATAATATTCAAAAATGATATTTATAGAAAATTCATCTTTATAAAAGTTTGGGTCTTACAACCTCCCCTTTTTATGAAATTTTGCCCTCGAAATTAGGGTACGTACCTGGTATGTCGAAGAGGTAAGGATACCTTGACTTCATTTCAGATTCTAATTCCCAAGTCATTTCCTCAACATCGTGATTTCTCCACAAAACTTTGACTTGAGGTATAACCTTGGAGCGTAGAATATGTTCATTCTTATCCAAGATTTGAACAGGAACTTCTTCATACGTCAAATCCTCCGCTATTTCGTCCGGTTCTAACTCAATAATGTGGTTCGGGTCTTCCACATATTTACGTAACATGGATATGTGAAAAACGTTATGAACACGAGATATACTTGGCGGTAAAGCGAGTCTATAAGCCACAGTTCCTACTCGATCGAGGATTAAAAATGGACCGATGAATCAAGGATTGAGCTTTTCTCTCTTTTCAAATGTCGTAACTCCTTTCCATGGAGCAACACGTAAGAACACGTGATCTCCTATATCAAATTCCACGTCCTTTCGATGAAGATCAACATAACTCTTTTGTCGATCTTGTGAGGTTTTTATACGTTGTCGGATCGTTTGAATCTTTTCTGTGGTCATACGTACCAACTCCGGTCCCAACAATGTTGCTTCACCCACCTCATCCCAGCATACTGGAGAATGACATTTTCTTCCATACAATGCTTCGACTGGAACCATGCCAATACTTGCTTGATAACTGTTGTTGTAGGAAAACTCCACCAATGGTAAGAACTTGTCCCAACTTCCCTTGAAGTCAAGGACACAGAGTCTTAATAAATCTTCTAGAGTTTGAATAGTCCTCTCTGATTGTCCGTCCGTCTGAGGATGATATGTCGAACTAAATCGTAAATCCGTGCCCATAGCTTTTTGTAAACTAACCCAAAATCGTGAAGTGAATCTTGAGTCTCGATCAGAAACTATGGATACTGGCATACCATGTAGTCTTACAATCTCGTTTATGTACATACGAGCAAGACGTTCAAGTGTATAAGTTTCTCTTATCGGTAAGAAATGAGCAGACTTGGTCAATCTATCAACAATGACCCAAATCGCATCTATACCTTGAGAAACCTTAGGAAGACCAGTAATGAAATTCATGGTAATGTGCTCCCACTTCCATTCTGGAATTTCAAGTGGTTGCAATGGACCTTTTGGTACTTGATGCTTCGCTTTGACTCGTTGACAAGTTAGACACCTTGAGATAAACAGCGTTATCTCTCTCTTCATATTGCTCCACCAAAATGTATGACGAAGATCACGATACATTTCGGTACTCCCAAGATGGATTGCAAACAGTGTGTTGTGCGCCTCCATCATGATTTTATACTTTAACTCAGGATCGTTAGGAACACAAAGTCTGGAGTTGACTCGAAGTATTCCTTCATCATCGATTCTTGCTTCTAAAATAACGCCCTCTTGAACCTTCTTCATTCATCTGCTCTGAGTATGTAACCTGAGCGACTTTAACTTTATCGATTAAAGTCAATTCTACTCGTATCTTCGTTATCTTCACGTGGGTTCGTATATTCGCACTTATAAACGCATACGATCTTCTACTCAACGCGTCAGCTACCACGTTCGCTTTTCCACAATGATATTAAATAGTACGATCGTAATCTTTAACAGCTTGAGCCAACGTCTTTGGCGCATGATACGCTTATTTTAAGTAAAGAAATATTTGAGGGTTTAAGAAATGGGTTTTGTACTGGGTTCAATACAAAATTCGATTTCATGCTCTAGGGGTAAGCTAGGAAATCTTCAAGAATACGTCAGGAAATTTATTAACAATAGAAATATCATTCAAAATTGTGACTCTCATCCCAGACTTGGATAACATGTCACATTGATACCTATCAACTTGCCATCGTCATTTACAACGTCTCTTACGGAAAGTCTGGCTTCTGTGCATTCCACACCAAGAAGTCAACAACGAAAGGAATGGGGATCTTTACTTATGGATTGATATGATAATGATTGACTTTAGTGGTTTGGTTGCTTGAATTCGCATAACAGGTTGGTTAGGAATATGAAAATTAACAACCTTACGAGAAGCATAATGGGTAGTTAACCAATCGTTTTCAAAAATCACATATCGACAGGTAACGTGAAAGTGTCGATTTGAATCAAACAAGATTTATAAATAGTGGAGTTAACGAAAGTTTCTCCTAATAGAGTTTCAACAGATAAGTCAAGTCTAATAATTTTTTATTTTTTTTAAGAGCCAAGTTTAAACGTTGAACACAACTAGGTGAAATACAAGAGTGGGTAGAACCAGTATCGAATAAGGTACAAGCTTCGCAAGGGTTTATGATTAGCTTACCCGCGATAACTTCATTTGGGTTCCTCACTTGTTGGGAAGTCATGACAACCGTTCTCCCTTGAACTACTCGGCTTTGACTTGTCTGGGGTAGCATTTGGTGTCATCACTAGCGTAGGAATTGACTTTAATATAAGGCATATTTCACCCTCAACTGCTTCATCGTACTCCTGCTTCATGATCTGAATCATCAATCTTCGATCCATATCGAGTTCAGATTGACCGCTCTGTACAGGGTAATTCAAAACTCGATGTTGGGTTCTCCCAATTGCTGTCCAAAAAGAGAAATGTATATCATCTATTTTAGCCTTTTTGGATCGGACGTCTCTTTCTACAATATCAACACGTCGTGCGGCTTTTACCCACGCATCCTTCATTCTCACTCGTTCAGTTGTTTCTTCTTTCAGCTGATCCGTGATATTTGAATTCTCAGATTCCAACTTTAATATCTTACACTCTGCCAAAGCGTGATTTTGTTCGAGCATCACATATCGGGTAACACAATTTTGAATCGTTACATCTCTTTGCTCCACGGCCACCTGCCGTTCTTCAGCCTGCTCTTCTAACTCATGAACACGATTTTGTAATTCTAAGTTTTGATCATAAATTTCTTCTAACCAATTCTCCTCAGGTTCCTCTTCTTCCTTTTCTTCCTCTTCTTCCTCACTCTCAGCTGCTACCTCTGCCACTAGCTTGGGTGCAACTATTAGTTCTTCACTTACCACGTAGATATCTCTAATTTCTTCTTCGCCTGATATTACATTATCCTGGTTGGTGATTAGAGGTGTCACGGTCTCATTCACTCCATTGTTGACATTTTCAGTTGCCATTTTCAAATACTGCCACAAAACAAGGGTTAATTAACATGTCACATATTATCCTTATATTCTGACCGACCAATTAAATACCATGCAAATAAACTTAGGTAGGCCATACTAGCGAAGGAATTCCCCGTCTCTCCCTTCCTAGTTCTATTCTCACATCTTAGCCAGGGATCATATCCCTAAGCTCTGATACCAACTGTGACGCCCCCAAAATTAGGTATACATCACCCATCTTGGGTCGTCAGATACATGGTACAGAATACAAATACAACTTACTAATACAACTGTCCTGTACAATACGACAAAACATAACTGTGAGTTTGAATATAATTATTGTCTACTAGAGACTATACAAACTCAAAAGGAGTCCTCATTACAATTATTGTCACACTATTTAACAGAATAATGAGGACTACTAATACTATCATCTGGTCCATCACTCCGTTCCCCGACTCGTCCCAGCTATATTCTCATTTCCTGAAGAGAACAGTGAAAGAAAGGGTGAGCTCAACTAGCCCAGTAAGAAATATTATGACTAAGATAATGCAGAATAAATTATCATTAGCCTTCAACAGTGTTAAACTGATAAAATATAACGAACATCAAGTTTAACTGCAGCGGAACAAGCAATCCATTAGAAGAGTCAAGTAGAGAATAAAATCTACTATCTTTTATGATTTAAAAGGTTTTTCAACACTGTTATCGCTGGAACTCAACTTAATAAAATAATCCACATCATTGAATCACCCCTGCACTACGGCCAAGGATATTCTTTAGTATCACGACCACAATTATCCATGCACTACGGGCCAAGAATATTTGTGTATTCATTAATGGTCATGATCATGCCAACAACTGTCCATCAATGCACTACGGGCCAATGAGGACTTTTACCACATCATTTGTAACATTACGGTCATGATTATTCCGAATAATCCCTGGTCATAATCATACCAAGTCCATCTATGCATTACAGGCCATAGATGATTTTCAACAAAATATAAACATGAGGATGATGACAATGATATAAGAATTCAATAAAATAAGTTCAAGAATTAATTTATCCAGGAATTAACAACGTCCAAATTGTCAATATGATATTGCTTTGTGGAGTAAAATTCAAGAATTCTTAGAAGAATATTTCCATGAAAAGATACTAGATGAAACGCAAATATCAAAGATATTCCACTAATTTCATGGAGTATAGAAGTCAAAGTTTTAACCAACTGAGTATAATAAAGAATGAAATAACAAAAGAAATCACTATACATGCGATAGACCGCACAGACAGGTTATTTCAACAGAATAATAAATAATAGAACCAGGTCCGGCGTAAAACGCACAGACAGGATATTCCAACAGAATAATAATAAAGACAGAACCAGGTCCGGTGTAAAACACACAGCTAGGATGTTCCAACAGAATAATAATAAAGACGGAACCAGGTCCGGTGTAAAACACACAAACAGGATGTTCCAACAGAATAATAGAAGAATGTCACCAAGTATAGGGTAGACCGCGTATACAGGTTATTCCAACAGAATAATAAATAATAGAATAACAGAAGTTCTCTTCATGAATACAAAAAAAATAATACCCCTTACGAGTATAACAAATAATATCCCTTACCGTTTTAAAGAAGAACTAAAATAAGGAAGTAGTTAAGTAGCAGAATACTTTTCTTCTCTCTCTCTATAGTTTCTCTCTTAGTTTCTCTCTCTAGAGTTCAGTGAATTCGTAAGAAATAATGAAGGAATGAGCTGCTATTTATAGAAGAATGGACTGCATAGTAATTAATCCATGAACGGTCCAGATTGATTTACTTTAATCTGACGGTCTATATTTAAAGAAAAATCTTTTAAATAAAATATAATATATTCTATTTATAGAATAACTTTAATAAAGTATTCTATTTTATATAAAAAGATGTTTCTGTTTTATTACGTTAATAATACGAATAAAACAAAACTTCATTATCGCTAAATAATTCATATTATTAACTGACAATAATTGAATCAAACTGAGTGACTTCTCACATAAGTATTAATAATCAATACCGTGTGCTACTATGCAACCACACGTATTACTGTACTTTTACTACCGAGTAGTTCAACAGTATCAATGGTAAAACTTCCGCCGTTATTTTTAATAAAATATTTTTGTTTTTTTCTCAATCCGACAATAATTCTGTTGTGGGGTTCACCAATGATTGTGCCGTTGTACGAATATTCCCTGTTAAAACGAATATTCCCCGACCAATCGAATATTATATAACAACTTGCGTACTTTGTAAAATTTATAAATATTACCCACAACTATAACATTATATCAAATTAACTCCATAATATTCAAAAATAATATTTATAGAAAATTCATCTTTATAAAAGTTGGGGTCTTACAAATATAGAGAGTTAATCGTCGATCACTTGAGCAAGGAATCGAAATTGGTCTCAAAATCACACAAAAAATTGACCAAACATCACCAATTGAACTGCACTAACAGTTTCGACGTATATAACGGTTTTAGAATAATTAAAAAACTACATATGCGGTTTTGGTACGATTTTGGGAAGCTCCCGCACCGCTCAAGTGGCATTGCACCACTCTTATATATTATACTCCCTCCGTCCAAGTTTACTTGTTGTAATTTCCTTTTTGGTTTGTCCAAATATATTTGTCCTCGTTCATTTTTAATGCTATTTTTGACATAAATTTTTCAATAATACCCGCATTTAACTTTAATTTTTTTAATTTAAAACAACATGGCATACATTGGAAAAACTAGCACTATTAACTTTGATGCTGGAATCACAATCACACCCCTTTTCCCCCTCTGTAGGTCTCTCTCTCTCTCTCTCATCTTTATTTTATTGTTCCAAGAAACAGTTGAGAGATTAAATAAAACAAAAAAGATAGTAATATATTAATTAAGATGGGTAATTTGGAGATCAAATTTTTTTCTTAATAGGCGTGTACTTTCAAATTAGAACAATTAAAGTTGGACGTAGGGAGTATATTTTTTTAAAAGTTATATAGGCAAATTTCTAAAAATATAATAAACAATTTTAATTATGTAATGCACTTTTAAACTTTTTAGTTTATGACTAGAAATATTTCTAATTGAATTGTAATGGCATGAGCAATGTTGAAGCATTCATAAACTTGTGCATAAAGATGAATTTAATTTATTGAATATTATTGTTAACCATGTCAATTGATTTTAAAACCAAAACCGAATCAAATGAAACCGCACCGTAGCACATCGCAACACAAGAATCACAAACGGTGTTATGTGTGATTTTAAAATTGTAAAATTGCACCAAATCTTACCATGCTCTAAGCTATTTTACTCATGGTCTAGTCCAAAATCGCATGGGTCTTCAAGAACTCTGCTTCCCACATGAGCCATCTAGTTACTAATATAATTCAACATTAGCAGCGGGTGTCTTTTCTATTTTGTTAGGATTTTATGGCCTCTTTTCTACTTGAAGTAAATAGAGAATCTTGTTATATATGATGACAAATTATGTGAATAAGAATTAAGAAAGGATTCAGACATTATTATTCTATTTATCTTTTAGAATTTCACTTTAGTTACAATCTAAATTGGTCATGAGATTTATCCACATGTATATCATTGTCCAACTAAAAATCATGGACCTTCTTTGGAAATTCACTTATTCCATTCATATCTTATCTTTTAGAATTTCACATTAATCGTAATCTAACTTTATCACGGAATTTATCCACATAAATATCGTTGTCCAAGTAAAAATCATGGAGCTTTGGAAATTCAGTTATTCCATTTAGTTTAAATTAGCATTTCCTTGTTAATAGAAGAGACGATATATTTGAAGTTATACTTAAGGTACTACCTTCATCACCATGAAAACTAAAATGGATTCCGGAAACTACCCTAGTTTGAATTATTTTGCATGCTAAAATAATCTCCTTTTGCTCGACTGTGTTTCAGATTCTAGCATATCGAGAGAAAGAAAACTAAAGAGAAAGATTTTGTCAGGAGCCTGCACAGGTTCTAAGTGGAGGCCTCTAAACTGGCTGGTGAAGGAGGATGTTGAGGTTGCCCCTTAAGCCTTTTTATGACTGATGGTTGTCATTGCTTACAAGAAAACACTATTTTATGTGACATGAGACTAAGATGGCATTTTATTTATTAATATTACAAATTAGATGTCTTTGCTCTCCTACACACAATGGCCTGTAAAATTTTGTTCTCTCATTTTCATAACACAGATAAAGAATTGCTTGAAACATTACACTTTACAAATGAATGAACATCAAGTCAGTCTGACAATAGAAACTGCCGGCCAGCCAGCCCTAAACGAAAGGGTTCAAAAGTTTTTGAACAGTCAACTCATCATCATCAGCAAAAAAAAAAATGCAATCACCTCATGTTAGATGCTGAACTTGAAGTTGCTGCTGCAGTAGATATCATCATCTTTCGTCTTTGCTTTCTTTCAAGAATTTTCAATTTTGGGGACTTTGGTTTTGTAGCTTCTTTACTAGACCTGTGCAGCACCACAAGCAAAATTAGGAAAAGATCGAAAAATGTGGTGGTTTCATAGAGATGTTATAATAATACATACTTTTGTGGCAAGAAGGGATGGTTGAAATTAGGGACTGGTCTTGCATGAGGTACCAATGTCATTCTCAGTTGTTTCAAGGCCTTCTCTTCCTCCATCTACAGACATAAAACAAGATTGTTCAAATGTTAAATTTTTTTACTTGCAATTTTCTTCACTGTGCAAAATAAAAATAATGTACGTAGATTCTTTACCATCTTTTCAGACTCTGCTTCTTCTCGGTATCTTTTATAAATAATTTCTTTCTCCTTAATCTGTGAACAAATTTACACAAGTATTGTTAAACGCAAATTGTTTATTAGAATAATAAAGGAGAAAAAGATAAAATGTTACCTTTTTGTCAAAGTCTGCTCTATCAACTGCTCGATGATCTACATGAAGATCAAATCCTTGAACCTCTGTGAGAGGTTTTCGTACTTTCTCAGGAACTGGAATAGGATCCCTGCGCAAATTGATAGCAAACATGACTTTTTGAATTAACACAGTACTATCGGATTCTAGTTGGTTCTACCATGAAAACTTTCCTATATTCAACCTCAAGGTGACTAAATGTACAGCTTAATATTAATAAGGGACAGCGAAAGGGACACCAAAGATAAGCTTTGTACCGAAACTTTATAAGAAGTGGTGGAAAGCAAAGAGAGCAAAGTGTATCTGATTGTCATTTGTACATATGAACACTTAAAATACATATTAGGCATTTATTGTACTTTATTAGAAGAGGTGGAAAGCAAAGAGAGCAAAGTGTATCTGATTGTCATTTGTCGTTCATATGAACACTTAAAGTACATATTAGGCATTTATTGTACAATAAATCCTACATATGTAGGCAGCATTATGTATGTTCAAGCAATTCTTACTCTTTTAAGATCGGCTGCGCTTTAAACAACCTCATCTGAGCTTCTTCCCTCTCTATCCTCTGCCTTTCTTCCAATTCCCGCTGCATTTCCTCTTCATGCCTCACCAGACTCTCCAATTGAAAAGGTTCTGGTTTAGTGCATGGCTTTGGCTCCGGTTTTGGTGGAAGCTGCACAATGAGTGATAGTATACATTAAGAATGCTCATAAAACAAATATTTATCAATGGTTACATGCAAGTTAATAAGATATGCATACCACAGGATAATCAGTAGTATAAGGATATGGATTGGCCTTTGGAACCCTAGCCCTCTCCTCTTCCAATTGCTTCTGTATTACTTCCATAACAAATTTTGTTTCTTTCTTCAATCCTCTTTCCTGATGTCACACGTATGAACAAATAGATACAAACAAGTAAGCAAAACTAACAAGATTACTGTAAAAATCTCTCAGTTAATGTCAGAGTGGCTTGACATTTGGTACCTCTGTGTGCAGATGGAAGGGATTTGGTGCAGTGTTCCTGGGAAGTTTATTTTGTTGAGGTTCTGAATTCAGTGAAAGCTGACCAAAAAAAAAGAGTATGAGAAATTATTTTATTTTTTTTGCTAATTGAGAGTAAGAGCAATTGCTAAGGTAAAGTTTCTTATAGTGAAGTTAAGAAAAGAGTAAAATGAAGTGGACGCTTCTCCAATCAAATTAATTACCTTGTCAAACAAACTACTGACAGTTGCTGGTGGTGGAATCCTTTCATCTATTGCAAAGTGGAATTCTTGAGGTACAGTAACCTGCCTCTTTGTGTTAAAGAATACCCCTAATTCCCCTTTACTTTCAAATATCTGCAGGAGTAAGGGAGAAAAAAAACTTAGTGACTAAAGTAAAAGAAACTAAAGAAACAGTTGACATAATTGAATACCAAAGGTGACAAAAACCTTCTTATTCAAAGGTCTAGCTTTGAACTTCGGAATTTTTTCAAGTTCTTCCTGCTCAAGCTCTTGAGAACTTTTGATTCTGGGAGGACGGGCCCTCAGTGATGTTTGGAGAGTGGGCATCTTCGGTGCTGTAAGATGAGGTTTCCATTGTTGGTCCTGTCACATAGCAATGAACCAATTTCAAGTCGGTATAAACTAAGGTAGTTCAAGAAAACTACCAATATTTGAATAACAGTCAGGGTTTTTAGTACCTCAGGAACAGCTTCGGTTGAGGCAATAGAAGATGTTTCAATATTATGATTGGCCCTTGCCATTGTTTCCAAGTGAAATTCCTGCAGAAGGGGTCCCGCTATGCTTTTTTATGTTTCCTTAACTATTGTACATTTTCCTCAATAATATCTACCAAACAATAAATTTACCTGAAATTCTGGAAGCTGTGGAGTACTTCTCGGCAACGTTGGTAATGTCGGGGCTTCCAGAATCTGTAACAATCAGAAAGGCCAAGTACTTACAATATAGGAACTTGCATAAATCAAGAAAGAGATTCTAAACGAAAAATAAAAATATGAATACCTTTTTATTGATTGGATGAGCCTTAAACTTGGGAATTTTTGCCATCATTTCTTCCTCAAGTTCGGCAGAACTCTTAACCCTAACTGAACGAACTCTCTGAGATGTTTCAAGTTCAGGTTCCTTTGGCCTTGTCAATGTAAGTTTAGTCTTCCTCTGAATTACAGAACCTGTAGCATCCTGAAAATAAGACATGAACAACTTGAGGAAAATATTACGTGAACCTACAAAATCTGATGCCAAACTTCTTTCATAATGAGATTACTTACATGCGAACTGGCACAAGATAGTGACATCTCCCTAGTGTTGGATTGAAACTTATTCATTATTTCAGCCATTGAAACAAATGGTGCTGTTGCCGGCTCCAAAGCGTAAATCTTTTCATTAAAGAGAGGTAAAAAGTCAGCATCACAAAATCCATAAAACTAAACAAACAAAAATTTATTTTGAGGCAACAAACCTTTCTGTCCTCTTTACGGGCTTTAGCAGTTGACGAGCATAAGTTGGAACTGCCGCTGATTAGACCAGGTCTTGTTTTGTGTGGCAATGTATGTGTTTTAATATTAAGAATCTAAAATGTATAGCAAAGAAAGACATTCAGAATACTTATGTGATACAACCCAACTGAGAGATAAAACAAAATAAAAGCGCACACCTGTCTAGTTTTGCCTGCGTCCAGTTTTTGCCTTTTTATGGGTTGATTTTCTTGAGCCAAGTTAGGAGTCTCTACTTTGTTTATCAAACCTGTGTTTCTGTATAATACAGAATTTGACCAAAATTAAATAGAAAACCAGAAGAATCTCTAAACCTAACAATGGAAAAGAAAAGAGAGAAATTTACATAAATAGACTCACAACCGACTCAAGAAAGAAATTTACATAATTTGAGAATGTCTAACCTTCTCACACTTTCTGGTTTGACGTTTTTGGCCTGTGATAATTTTGACTTTAGTGCTGATGGTTTCCTAACCATACTGGCTATCTTCTTGGCTGTCTGTAGCTTCTTGGACTCGGTCTGTAGTAGGTTATTACCCTTTTGCGAATGACTTCTCGGTTTAGGGGTGCAAGCTTCTACTCCTATGATAGTCCAATAAAGTAATTTAGACATGCAACAGATGAATTGTAGAAGAAGTAAAACATACAAAAAACAATTGCTAATCACAGAGATAACAACCTTGAGCACAGGATGTAGTGTCAACAGTCACTGGTTCAACTTTCACAGACGAGGAAGCACCTCCAGTCACGACACTGAAGTAGATAGAAAAAAGAATAGGCAATTCAAATATAATGAAGATTTTTTGTATTTATGATTCTTTAGTTTCAGTATTAGCCTAGTCAAGGCCTCAAAAGAAAAAGAACAAACAAACCTTTCATTTTCTTGAGATGCACCTCCCTTAACTTCAAAACTCTTCTCAATAGCAGATACATGAAAGGTTCAAAATTAAAAGATGTTAATGATAAGAACCACCTGAAGGAACATTTTTCTAACAAGGGAAACTTCTGAATTATAATGAACAAAACATAAAACAGAAGTTTCAGCTACACTAGCATACCGGGTTGAGAAGATTTCTACTTTCTACTTCCTTGTTCCCATCTCCAGTTACGACTTTCACAGAGCAGAGTGCAGGCTGAGGTCTGATTTATAAATAAAAATACCAATAAATTTCACTGAATGAAAGTAAGACTACCAATAAATGAAACAGAAAAAAGTTTAAGGTTTAGCAATATACAAAGCAACCTACTGACATTGTTAGTTTCTTCTCTGTTTCAAAAGGAGAATTTGATGTAGTCATTGATCCTGATATAGTTGTGGATTCTGCTGATTCTAGTGCCTGCAACAAGGTAATTATCAATAAAATGCAATTTGATTCAAGTGCTGTGACACAATATATGAGAAGCTGAAAGCTTCAAGTCACCTTCTGCGGTTGCTCAGCTTCACTGAAGTCACAGAGGCTCTCAAGCTGAACAGTTCTGCTGGTCTTAATTTTTGGCATAAAAGCTGCACCCAGTTCAATAGATAAATACCAAATACTAAGAACAACATCATCATCATTGTACAATCATCATCATTGTTTATTTATTGCATATTGATACAAGCACTTGGACAGACTGACAGCGTTGTAGGACCAGCAGGCAAAACTCTCTTTTGTCTATGTCATTATGCTTTGGACCCCCCCCCCCCAAAGACACATAATATACCACTTCAAATACTTCTCAGAAGCATAGATTCTATTTATTACAATCTAATAGGCTCACAAGCTTCCCTGGAGATCTTATATAAATAAGGAGATTTGCCATTAATCAAGAAGGTTTTTGCCATATAATAGCGGTGAGGTATAAAATTCCCTGGAAGTTTCATTCTAAAATAAGGATATCTTCCTATTAATCAAGAAAATTAGAATAGTGATGAAGTTTAATTCTCACAAGATTTTCTGCAAGTCTCATCTTAAGAAGAAAAGAGTGAAGTATCCCTCATTTTCTGCAAGTCTCATCACTAGATGTTTCTCTAATCCACCCAAATAAATTGCAGAAGCACTGGTGCACTCAAAAAACCGTGAATTATTGTGTTCGGCTTCCATTTATTTTCAGGGACTATCATTATTAAGAACTTTTTATTTCTCTCTTATCTTATTCATCTTAGCAATAAAAACAGGAAATTTATTCATTTCCTTAAATCCTAGTATTACTCTGAAATTTGTTAAACGAAATCAGTTTAGTTAGTTTTAATACAGTAAATTACTTACTTCTTTTTGCAAATTCAATCAAATTTGTGTCTCAGGAGCAAGAAAGCTACTATGAAAACTGAATTAACAGTAAAGATTGACAGCAAAAGGTCAATACTCTAAAAAAAACCTAAAGAACAGTATACTGCCTAAAAGTAAATCAAGATTGATGGAGAAATGACCAAACCCTAAAAAGCCGTGAATATATAACTAAGCAACTCGAAGAAATCAATGAAAGTAACTAAGCAATGATCGAAACCTAAACCAAATCCAAACAAAATTTAAGAAATCCAATTAAGGACAGCGATGCAAGAAAGAAAAATGAAAATTTTGGGGAATTGGCATACGAGAAGGGGCGCAGCTAAGAGCAGTATCAAACCAAAGCTCTGCTCTCTGCATTTCCTCCTCTGTCTCCCCCTCGATGAAATCGAAGAATCGAGGCGCTGAAAACTCGTACCCTTCATCGATCATGAATATACTTGAATCATCAACCATTGCCATTACGTGGCTCTTTAGTTTTTTATTGTAGACAAATTGGAAAATTGGGAAAATGAAGATAGAGGGAAAAAAAAAGAGAAAGAAAGAAAGAAAGAAGAATTGTAGTCTGATTTGGTTATTTTTACACAAGAATTGTGTTGTTGTGAAAAAATTGGGAATTAACGTTCGGAATTCTAACGGTCGAATTTTTGAAAAGGGCCTAAGCGTCTATCTATGAGACCACGGACATGGGACGACGACGTTCCACCCAACGTGCAATGTCATTTCTCACATCAACTTATTATTTTAAGTGAGAATAAATTTATGAAAAAATTAATTTTACTTGTAAAAATATTAATTTTGATTACTTTTTTTATATTTCAATAACTTGAAATTCTGCAATTACTATTCATTCGAGTGCTTAATAAGTAAATCACCAATATAGGTGTACAATGTGCTCACTTGACATTTAATTCAAAAATAAAAAATAAAGAAAGAAAATAATAAGTGCAGTTCCCCATAAAAGAAAAATTGTAGTATCATTAAACATTACAATCAATTCAAACCATATATAGGTGTACAATGTGCTCAATACATTTTTTTTATATTATATTAAATTAAAAGAAAATTTTAAGATTTTTTTTAATATCTGCAGAAATATTTCAGTGCTAAAATGAAATATATGTATCAGTTATCGACGCCACATATATTTAGATTATTTTCTATATTTAGAATTCTTATTTGTTAGGCTTAATGACATGATTCTTTACCAACTATGCAATTGTATGGGCTGCACCTGGTAATTGAATGAATTTTGAATGCCTATAAACTATATAAAGTTGTTATGTATTGTGATAATTTTTGGACAATTATAGCAAAGATTACCACTTGTCTACGTAACTAAGTAATCATAAAGTGTGTCGTCATAAAACATTCGTAATATATATCATTTTCAAAATATATAAAAAATCAATTTATCTTTTTATTAATAAGTGCACAAGTATTATGACAAAGACTTTTGGAAAATGATTGAACAAACAATTAGAATAGATTCCATTTTATTTTTCAGATGTTACCATTTTTATTTGTCAATGGAATTTTGTTTAACATGAGAATTGTCATACTTCTTTCCCAATTCATCATGTGAAGAGAGAAGAGGCTGACCACCGACCGACAGGCTAACTTCATTCTTGTTTGTTCAATCATTCATTTTCTTTTTACACCATGGCCGGCCAGTAAAACTTTGTTCTCTCGTTTTTCATAATACATCTTACAAAGAATTTCTTGAAACATACACTTTACAAATGAATGAACAATAAACATCCGTCGTCAGGAGAGACGGCTGCCTGCCTGCCGACCCGGCCCTAAACTACAAGGGGGTTCAAAAGTTCTTGAACTGATTGCTAGATAAAGAACCTCATCATCAGCACACAAAAGCAATCACCTCATGTTAGAGGCTGAGCTTGAAGTTGCTGCCGCAGTAGATATCATCATCTTCCTTCTTTCGAGAATTTTCAATTTTGGGGACTTTGGTTTTGTAGCTTCTTTAGTAGACCTGTGCAGTGCAGCACCACAAGCAATATTAGGAAAAGTTTGAATGAAAAATGTGCTAGTTTGTTTCATTTGTAATAATAATAATACTTACTTTTGTGGCAAGAAGAGATGGTTGAAATTAGGTACTGGTCTTGCATGAGGTACCAATGTCCTTCTTAGTTGTTTCAAGGCCTTTTCTTCCTCCATCTACAGACAAGATTGTTCAAATGTCTTACAATTTTATTCACTGTGCAAAATAAAAATAATGTACGTACCATCTTTTCAGACTCCGCTTCTTCTCTGTATCTTTTATAAATCATCTCTTTCTCCTTAATCTGTCAGCAAATTTACACAAGTATTGTTAAGTTCAAATTGCTTTTTAGCATAACTAGGTTTAATTGCCAAATAATAAAAGAGAAAGAGAGAAAAATGTTACCTTTTTGTCAAAGTTTGCTCTATCAGCTGCTCGATGCTCCACATGAAGATCAAATCCCTGAACCTCTGTGAGAGGTTTTCGTACTTTCTCAGGAACTGGAATAGGATCCCTGCACAAATTGATAGCAAACATTGACTTCTTGAATCAACTCTATCACTATCGGATTCTAGTTGGTTCTACCATGAAATTTTCTCCTATAGCTGTAATGTATAGTAAGGGACATCAAAAAAGATAAGCTTTGTACCGAAACTTTATTAGAAGCGATGGAAAAAAGACAGAATTTAATCTGATTTTCACTTGTCATTCATATTGAACACTTATAGTACATGTTTAGACATTTGTTGTAATATACATCATATAAATATAAATATAGGCATTATGTATGTTAAAGAGATTATGAACCAGTCATGCCGTATTATAATATACATCATATATATATTTTGTTAGGCATTATGTATGTTAAAAGTACACCATAAATTCTTACTCTTTCAAGATCGGCTGCGCTTTAAACAACCTCTTCTGAGCTTCTTCTCTCTCCATCCTCTGCCTTTCTTCCATTTCGCGCTGCATTTCCTCTTCATGCCTCACCAGACTCTCCAATTGAAAAGGTACTGGTTTCGTGCCTGGCTTTGGCTCTGGTTTTGGTGGAATCTGCACCATGAGTAGTGATGTATATACATTAAATTAAGAATGCTCATCAAACAGGTTTTTATCATGGGTTACATGTAAATTATAAGATATGATTACCACAGGATAATCAGTAGTATAAGGATATGGATTGGCCTTCGGAACCCTATTCCTCTCCTCTTCCAACTGCTTCTGTATTACTTCCATAACAAATTTTGTTTCTTTCTTCAATCCTCTTTCCTGATGTCACACGTGTACGAGCACATAAATTCAGGTAAGCAAAACAAATAAGATAACTGTGAAAATCTCAGTTAAGTTCAGAGCGACTTCAGTGATACCTCTGTGTGCAGATGGAAGGGATTAGGTGCGGTGTTCCTGGGAAGTTTGTTTTGTTGAGGTTCTGAATTCAGTGAAAGCTGACAAAAAAAAAACAAATAGTATGAGCAATTTTTTTTATTTTTTTATTTTTGCTAATCGAGAGTATGAGCAATTTGTCAAGGCAAAGTTTCTTACAGTAAAGTGAATAAAAGAGTAAAATGAAGTGGACACTTCTCCAATCAAATTAATTACCTTATCAAACAAATCACTGACAGTTGCTGGTGGTGGAATCCTTTCATCTATTGCAAAGTGGAATTCTTGAGGTACAGTAACTTGCTTCTTTGTGTTGCAGAATACCCCTAATTCCCCTTTACTTTCAAAAATCTACAGGAGTAAGGGGGAAAAAACTTAGTGCCAAATAAAAGAAATTAAAGAAATAGTTTAACATTAAACACCAAGATGACAAACCTTCTTGTTCAAAGGTCTGGCTTTGAACTTCGGAATTTTTTCAAGATCTTCCTTCTCAAGCTCTTGAGAACTTTTGATCCTGGGAGGACGCGCCCTCAGTGATGTTTGAAGAGTGAGCATCTTCGGTGCTGTAAGATGTGGTTTCCGTTGTTGGTCCTGTCATATAGCAGCAAACAACCAATTTCGAGACGGTATAATTTAAGTTATTTCAAGAACGCTACCAAAATTTTAATAACATTCAGGTTTTCACTACCTGAGGAACTGTTTTGGTTGAGGCTACAGTAGATGTTTCAACATTATGATTGGCCCTCACCATTGTTTCCAAGTGAAATTCCTGCACAAGGTCCAATTATTCTTTTTATGTTTTCCTAACTGTTGTATATTTTTCTCAATAAAATCTACCCAAACTAAAATTTACCTGAAATTCTGGAAGCTGTGGAGTACTTCTTGGCAATGTTGGTAACGTTGGAGCTTCTAGAATCTGCAACAATCAGAAAGGCCAATTACTTCAAATATAAAGGACTTGCATAACTCAAGAAAGAGATTCTAAATATGAATACCTTTTTATTGATTGGACGAGCCTTAAACTTGGGAATTTTCGCCATCATTTCTTCCTCAAGTTCGGCAGAACTCTTGATCTTAACTGAACGAACTCTCTGAGATGTTTCAAGTTCAGGTTCCTTTGGCCTTGTCAATGTAAGTTTAGGCTTCCGCCGAATTACTGAACCAGCAACCTAAAAATAAGACATGAACAACTTGAGGAAAATATTACATGGACCTACAAAAAATCAGATGCCAAACTTCTTTCATAATGAGATCACTTGCATGTGAAAGAGAACTGCTGGCACAAGATAGTGACATCTCCCTAGTATTGGATTGAAACTTATTCATCATTTCTGCCATTGAAACAAATGGTGCTGCTGCTGGCTCCCGAGCATACATCTTTTCATTAAAGAGAAGAGGTTAATAGTCAGCATCACAAATCCATAAAACAATAGGGAATGCATGTGTTTGAGGCAACAAACCTTTCTGTCCTCTTTACGGGCTTTAGCAGTTGACGAGCATAAGTTGGAACTGCCGCTGATTAGACCAGGTCTTGTTTTGTGGGGCAATGTATGTGTTTTAATATTAAGAATCTAAAATGTACAGCAAGACAAATGCATTCAGAATACTTATACATGTGATGTAACCCAACTGAGTAATAAAAAACAACAATAAAAGCACGCACCTGTCTAGTTTTTCCTCCGTCCAGTTTTTGCCTCTTTATGGGTTGGTTTTCTTGAGCCAAGTTAGGAGTCCCTACTTTGTTTATCAAACTTGTGTTTCTGTAGTACAAAATTTGGGCCACATTAAATAGAAAACAAGAAATTCAAAAGCAAGAAAAACAATGGAAAAGAAAAGAGAGAATTTACATAATGTAATGTAAGCTAACCTTCTCACACTTTCAGGTTTGATGCTTTTGGCTTGTGATAATTTTGACTTTAATGCTGATGGATTCCTAACCATACAGGCTATCTTCTTGGCTGTCTGCTGCTTCTTGAACTCGGTCTGTAGTGGGTTATTACCCTTTCGCGAATGACTTTTCGGTTTAGGCGTGCATACTTCTACTCCTATGATAGTCCAATAAAGTAATTTAGACATACGACGGATAAATTGTAGAAGGAAAATGTACAAAACACAATTGATAATCACAGAGATAACAACCTTGGGCACTGGATGCAGCTTCACCAGTTACTGGTTCAACTTTCACAGACGAGGAAGCACCTCCAGTCATGACACTGAAGTCAATAGAAAAAAGAATAGGCAATTCAAATATCACGAAGATTTTCTGTATTTATGATTCTTTAGTTTCAGTATTAGTCTTGTCAAGGCCTCAAAATAGAAAGAAAGAACAACCTTTCATTTTCTTGAGATGGTACTTCCATAACTTCAAAAGTTTTCTCATTAGCAGTTACCTGAAAGGTTCAAAATAAAAAGATGATAATGATACCTGAAGATTTCTATACTAGCAGTTACCTGAAGGAACATTTTTCTAACAAGGGAAACTTCTGAATTATAATGAACAAAACATAAAACTTGTCTCAGGTGCATACCGGGTTGAGGAGATTTCTACTTTCTGCTTCCTTGTTCGCATCCCCAGTCTCTTCTTCTACGACTTCCGCAGAGCTGAGGGCAGGCTGAGGTCTGATTTAATAAAGGAAAGTATCAATATATTTCACTCAATGAAAAAGTTTAAGGTTTAGCAATAATCTACTGACATCATTAGTTTCTTCTTGGTTTCAAAAGTAGAATTTGATGTAGTCATTGATCCTGATATAGATGTGGATTCTGATGATTCTAATGCCTGCCACAAGGTAGCATAGCTAATCAATAAATTGCAATTTGAATCAAGTGCTGTGAAACATTGTATGAGAATCTGAAAGTTTCAAGTTACCTTCTGCGGTTGCTCAGCTTCACCGAAGTCACAGAGGCTATCAAGCTGAACAGTTCTGCTGGTCTTTATTTTTGGCATAAAAGCTGCACCCAACTCAAGATAAATACCAAATAATAACAACAGCATATATAATTATATAAGTATCTGTATCAGCATCATCATTGTACAAACATCATCATTGTTCATTTATCATCAATACAAGAAAAATCACTATATGTACAAACATCGTCATCATTGTTTATTTATTGCATATTAATATAAGCATTTGGACAGACTGTCGCATTGTAGGACCATTAGGAAAAACTCTATTTTGTCTATGCCATTACTCTGTGGACCCTAAAGTTCAAATACTCCTCAGAAGCTTAGACTCTATTCATTACAATCTAATAGGCTCACAAGCTTCCTTGGAGGTCTTATAAAATAAGAAGATTTGCCATTAATCAATAAGGTTTTCCAATTGAATTGTGATGAGGTATAAAATTCCCTTCATTCTAAAATAAGGATATCTTCCTATTAATCAAGAAAACTAAAATAGAATAGTGATGAAGTTTAATTTTCACAAGATTTTCTGCAAGTCTCTTAAGGAGAAAATAATGAAGTCTCCCCCATTTTCTGCAAGTCTCGTCGCTAGATGTTTCTCTAATCCATCCAAATAGACTGCAGAAGCACTGGTGTACTCAAAAAACCATTAGTTATGTTTGGCTTCCGTTTATTTTCAGGGATTGAGTATCATCATCAAGAACTATATTTCTCCCCCATTTATCTTAGCAATAACACAGGAAATTAACCCATTTTCTTAAAAAATAAGAACACACGATATATTCAGGTTCACCAATTTGGATAGTCTGATATATATATATATATATATATATATATATATATATATATATATATATCATAAGATGCTTCACACGTTCTAAAATGATCCACACACACCAAACAATGTTTTATAATAATTAGAAAACCCTAGCCGCTAGAAAACCCTAAAAGGTCTACAATGTTTTATTGCACCTTGCGCTTAGTGGAACCCGACTACTCTATCGTAGTGGCCATTAATCGAACCCATAGAAGTATAAGTCAATCCCAACATTAAATCCTAGCAATACTCTGGAATTTGTTAAACAAAATCAGTTTGGTTTGTTTTAATAAAGTAAATTACTTGCTTATTTTTGCAAATTCAATCAAATTTGAGTCTCAGAATCAAGAAAGCTACTATCAAAACTGAATTAACAGTGAAGATATGTCTGCAAAAGGTCAATACTCAACTCAAAAACCCTAATGAACAGTACACTGCCTAAAAGCAAATCGATAATGAAGACTGTGAAAACCCCAACTGATGTTCCATAGCAGCAGAGCAACAGGATATCAAAAAACACTTTTGTTCATAACATCACCCAATTGCAACCAAGAAAAATAAATTATACTCCCTCCATTCCATTAAAAAGTTACATTTGCAAATATTAAGGATGAATATTTCTTTCTTGTGAAATAATAACTTGTTAGTTTCTAGTGGTGATATGATAATGAAATTGTGATGGCAATCCATTTTGTGGAATGGAGACAAAATGGTATCATACAAGTTAATATTCCAAATAATCAAACCCTAAAAGAAGAATGAAATTGGGGGAAATAGTGCTGCAAGAAAGGAAAATGAAAAGTTTGGGGAATTGACATACGAGAAGGGGCGTAGCTAAGAGCAGTATCAAACCAAAGCTCTGCTCTCTGCATTTCTTCCTCAGTCTCCCCCTCGATGAAATCGAAGAATCGAGGAGCTGAAAACTCGTAACCTTCATCGATCATGAATATACTTGAATCATCAACCATTGCCATTGTGTGGCTATTTAGTTTTTGTTGTAGGGAAATTGGAAATTGGGAAGATGAAGAGAGACCAAAAGAGAACGTACGGAAGAAAGAAGGGGTTGTAGTCCGATTTGGTTATTACACAAGAATGTGTTGATGAGAAAGCGCAGTTATGTGAGAAATTTGGGAATCAACGTTCGGATATCTAACGGTCGAATTTTTTAAAATGGCATAAACGAAGAATGATTCTGTTCCTCTAATGAAACGACCACGTTTTACCCAACGTACTATTTTTAATTGGGTAAAATTCAGATGACCACTTCTAGTATCTGATATTTCTTACATAACCACCTGCATTACGTAAACCTACATTTAAACACTCGTGGTTTTGAGTTGAAGTGAAAAACAGACAGTTTCCATCTAATCTAACTGTGCGTGAAGTGTACTCGCCAAAAGAGCGTGAGGTATGAGTGTAACGGTCAAATGAGCTAGAAAAAAGTAGATAATGCCCTCATCTTCAACCATGGTTATTAAAGACCCATTTTGTTGGCTATTTATGCCCTAACCCGTCCTTTAGCAGCTCTGTCTCAGTCCCAGGGATTATCAGTGTCTTCATCAAGGTTATTAATTGTCTTACTCAAAACTCAGGTATGTATATTTAGCTTCTTTGAAATCTAATGAGTATATCGAAGAACGAATTTACCCAAATCGACTTTCTTAGATTCTTAGTTGTGTAATTTGTTAGCAAGATGAGTATGACTCGTTATACAGTGTTATACAGTGTTCATTAGATTTCTTAGTTGTATATCGAAGAACGAAATCTAATGAGTATGAATCAAAACTCAGGTATGTATATCGAAGAACGAAATCTAATGAGTATGACTCGTTATACAGTGTTCATTAGATTTCTTAGTTGTGTAATTTGTTAGCAAGATTTGGGCTGAAGTTACTACAAATTTGGCCGCCCAGAAGATGTTTGTGAAAATGTTGAAGTAACATCTTGTATACATTTGCTTTATGTGCATGTTAGTATGTAAATATTATGCTTTAAATTGCTGATTAAAGATTTTGCTGATGTTTATGTGAAGTAGGAGGCATGTCTTCGTCAAGCAATCATGTAGGATGGAATAATGGTGACCTTCGATACATACCTAGGAAATGTAAATGTGGAAAAAAGGCTTCTGTAAGAATTGTCGACTCGAACAAACCATCGAAGGAAAAATTGTATTTTATATGTGATGAATGTGAATTTTAGGCATGGTGCTTGCCTTCTACAACAAACTCGAGTGGTACACTTACTGATACTAATGAACACAATGAAGGAATGGGGACAACAGTGTTGAGAGGGGAACAACATGCAAGTGTCTGTGTGAGAAGAATAATCTGCATATGAGGATGATGCTTGTTGAAAGCCATGTGAAGATAATAATGATAATTGGAGTTATTTTTCTTCTCCTGTCATTCATGCTGATGTTCTTTAGTAGTATGAAGTGAAAGTTTGTAATGTGAGGGTTTTAATGTGTAATGAAATATGTAATGAAAGTTTTTAATATTTTTTAGTAGTATGAAATGAAATATGTTAGTGTAATGGAATATTTAATGTTCTAAATTTAATGAAATGTAAGTTTTTATTCTTGGACTTGTGTTAGTTTTTATTCTTGGAGTTGTGTTGAATTTTTTTTCAAAGTTGAATTGAATTTATTTTGGTCTGTTGTTATAATTTGCAATATGTTGTTCATGTTATGTTGGAGTATTATTGTTGTTCATGTTATATTGGAGTTATGTTGCACAAAAAAAGATGAGCAATCTAACGAGAACAAGCAGTTGTGTAGAAGGAAATCACAATAAATATCAATTCACTTGTCATCATTGCCAAAACTTTCAAATACACAAATCTATTCCTATCTCAAAAATACACAAATATGTTCCTTGTGAGCAGCTAACTCTAGTGGTGCCAAAGCAGATAACCAAAGTAGATGACCACTGGTGCCAAAAATATACACTGCCCATTCAAGTTTACGAAAAACTACCAACAAGGCAACTAAAACTAACATCCATGTAACTGTGCCAAAATATAATTACATATTAGTCTAGACTAAGTCCAAGGCAAAATCAGAGCCTTAATCCCCCCCCCTTCCTGCCTTTTTTGGTGAACTAACAATGCAGCCCTTTGATAAAAGCTTCTTCAATTTTGGTATGCTCTTCATTCTTCGTCCAGGATTAGGCTATGAACTTGACCTTGGTTGATCAGTAGCCCAAATCCAACATGCAGACAAACTTGGTCCAGGATTAGTCCACTTGGTGGACTGGTTAGGTTGAGAGCTTGATTTGGGCTGTTCTGAGGTTGAAGAATTAGGTCCAGGATTAGCACCCTTCCCCTTACTTTGCAACTTTGGTGGTCTGATTTTTGCCTGAAAGATTCAAACAAATATGTTAGCTTATTCAACATTGCATTTTAAACCTAGGACCATCATTTTCAACTGTTACCTAGGAAGATGATGCCCCAACATTTGACTGGCAATCCTTTGCAGCTGTTATTTCACCAGTTGGTCTTCTTTTCCCCTACAAATACAAACCTGTTAGCTTCAGATTAAAAAGTCATAATTATATCAGCTATATATAATGTAAATACATACCTTCAGTTTGGAGTTTGGATGAAATGGCTGCCCACAAGCCCTGCTGTTATGCCCAAGTGTCAAACATCTTGTACATGTTACAGTGCCACCTCTTCTACTTGTCAGGTGAGGGTTTTTTGGTTCATCTTGTGCCTTTTTCCTTACTTTTCTTGGTCTGCCAGTGGGTTTATGGTATAATGGAGGTTGAATCTTTGGAAATTTGGATTGCACCCATTCATGATGACTAGGAACAGGCTTTATGGTAAAGTTGTAGGTGCTTAAGTACACTTCCTTGCTATAGCAAGGATGGAAATAAGCCTCTGGCTGCTCCCTATTACCCCAGATTGCCGTCACTGCATGTTTGCAAGGAATGCCACTAAGCTGCACCCACAAGTTTTTTCATTCAAATTGACAACCCAAGTTCTGTCGTCACTTTCAACCTCAAACTCCCCAATTCCAGACTTCAATGCAGTGCATCCCCTAGAATGTTTCTTATTGATCTCTAATTTTTTTTGTATTCTTTGCCCAATTGACCCTCCATACTTGTCCATGCCCTCCTTTTTAATCTGAAACCTAACCATTAATTTCTTCCTAATCCACTCTAGCATGTTAATAATCCCTTTATCCCTTGCCTCAATGATATAATTATTCCATGACTCATTCAAGTTGTTTACAACTACATCAGACCTACAATAGGGTGAAAAATGAGATCTGGCCCAATATTTGGGCCCAACAGCCATCAACCACTTCACTGCCTCAGGATCAACTTTGTGCATTTCCTTCATAGCTGCTTCAAATGTATACATATCACCACAACTAGCTGCATTCCAGAAAATATCCGTCAACAGCTTCCCCTTAAACTTGATTTTGAAATTGTTGTACAAATGCTTCAAACAAAATCTATGTTCATTATTGGGTAACATTGAATTAAAAACCTCTACAAGCCCCTTCTGCCTATCAGAAATAAACACATATCTTCTTGTTTCATTTTCACCAATGTCATCTAACAGTTCTGTGAGAAACCACTGCCAACTGTCCCTACATTCTATTTCAACTATAGCAATGGCAATGGAAAAAATATTATCATTTGCATCTCTTCCTATAGCACTTAACATCTGCCCTCCATATATCCCCTTTAGGAAACATCCATCCAAACCTATTATTGGTCGACACCCAACAAGGAATGCATGTTTACATGCTGACAGCCTCATATATAGTCTCTTAAATACTGGATGAGAACCAGGCCCCTCAACACACTGACTGCAGAATTTGAAAACTGTCTCAGGATTTAGTTTTTTAACTGTCTCAATATAATCCATAAGTTTGTTGTACTGTTCTCCTACATCACCAGATATATAATGTAAAGCTTTTCTTTTAGCCCTATATAGGGATGATTTACTAAGACTGGAATGACATTCCTTTTGTGCCTTCTTCTGCCATGCTTTCAAATCCCACTTAGGATTATCTCTCAAGTCATTCAAGTATTTTTTGGCCAAATACCTACTGTCAACAAGATGATTTTTCTCTTGTCCAGCACATGTGTGATCCCCCCCATTGATTTGATTTTGAAAGTTACTTCACCTTGTTTAACTGATGCATGAATCCTCCAAGAACAATTTTGTGATTTACATTTGACAGTTATTCTTTTCTTATCATTTTGAATGTATTTAATGTCAAACCCCCCTTTTACAGAAAACTCAACCAAAGCATTCCTTTCATGATTTGTAAACTCCATTCCAACCTCAAATTCTATCTTACCCATATCAGTGTCCTCATTAAATTCCATAGACCCATCCCCTTCTAAGTTGTCCTCATCATCAGATAAAACAAACTTCTTTCTTAATGCCTCTTTCCCTTCTCCCTCATCATCACTCCACCAATCTTCTACAAAGACATCTTTGGAGTTATCAAAATCTGTTTTTTCCCCTTCTTTAAATATGTCATCATCCCCAGGCCCCTCTAGATCTTCATCCATCCAAGAGGGATGGCCTGCCTCTTCACCCCTATTTTCATTTCTTTTCATAGGTTGTTCTCTATGTTTATTTACCTTTTCGGATTCTTTCCCTTTACCCTTTTCAGATTCATTCCCTTTACCTACAACTTGTATTGGACCCTCCATTTGTTCTGCATATAAAACTACCTCTTAACTCTTATTATTAACTAGTACGTCTACCATCTCACATACATCTGTGTCATCACTTAGAATTAAAGTCCCACCCTCCAATAACTCATAACTAGGTACAAGATAATAAATGTCCACGTGTGGGATTGGATTTAACTGAGAGTGGAACTCATGTATCCCCATCAAAAATATCTTATCCAACTCTACATTCTCTATAATCTCAACACTACCCCCAACATAATCAATAATTGGTTCTTTAACAAAAGTCCCACCATAATGGAACATAACTCTCACAGACATTCTGCATTAAACATATGAGGGAGAAAATTTTGGATAAGAAACAAAACATGTTTGGGAGACAGGGGGGACCACCAATACTAAAAAAAACAAATCAAAGTCTAGCATGCATGCCACTAAAGCATAAAATATTCCATCAAACACCACCAAATCCATATACACAGAGGGGACCAAACAAGTGGGGGCATATTATTGTACAAAATAAATCTATCAGAAAATATCACAAATCAGAGGGACCCCAACACAACAATATTTATTCTTGAAAAGCCATCCCAAATCAGACCAAAAGTAAGATAAACTCACACAACATAGTACATAACACTTAAATAGCAGTAAACATCAAATCGAATCTAATAGTTAATACTTACCTCGATCTACAGTAAAATATTAGCTTCCAGATACAATTTCTTCCACAAACACTATAAAAGGCTTTGGTTTCCACTTAGATGTGAAGCATTCGTGAAGAAATCGCCAGAAAATTGCCTCAATTGCAAGCCCTAGACCCGTCTACACAATTGACCATATTTTAGGTCATTTTCAATATATATATCAAGGGGCAAAAAAGTTATTATCCATTCCCATTAAGGACGTCTAGACGGAAAACTGTTTTTCACTTCAACTCAAAACCACGAGTGTTTAAATGTAGGTTTACGTAATACAGGTGGTTATGTGGGAAATGTTAGATACTAGAGGTGGTCATCTGAATTTTACCCTTTTTAATTTTTAATGGGAAGTCATAGTTTTCACATGTAAAATAGATTTTTTTTAAAAGATCATTTCTCACATCTACTTATTATTTAAGTGAAAATAAATTTACGAAAAAAATTAATTTTACTAGTAAAATTAATTCTAAATATTCTTTTATTTTAATAACTTAAAATTCTTCAATAACTAGTCATTGAGTGTTTAGTCACCAAGTTTAGATAATACCTAGTGTTTAACAAATCTTGGACATCAAGAATTAAGAATGAGGTCTTTATCCTAATGATTAGACTCTTTGACTAAAATTATAAAATTAGCAAACAGTCCGGCCTTGATTTGTATTCGTTCCTGTTAACGCCAAATTTCGTCGGCGCATTCAATCACCAAATTCACGCGCTGAATCCTACACAGTAACAGATCACACACGAAGCTTGACGGCTTGTGCCGCCGGGTGATAGCTCTGGTGTGAGAATGAGTACAGGTCGTTACAAGGTTTAACAATGGAGGCTTTAGTGTTTAGTGCTCAAAAGGGTATTACCTGTTAATTGAAGTCTAGCCTTGTATCTATAGTCATTTTCACTACCTTAGAGTCCATTCCGAGCTAGATTAGGACTCCTAAATATGACAGTTACCATTATTTGGGTCCAACACAATCTCCTTAAAAGGTGCAAGTTGGATACAACCCAAACACTACCTTTGGAGTTAACTTATTCAAATATGGTTATGGTTAGGATTAGGATCATTAACCATTTAGAGCCCTTATCACTCCGGACTTCATACAAGGGTCAACCCACTGTATAGGCCCAATCCAACCAAACCACGTAAACTGGTCTGGGCTCCAGCCCAATGGACTCGACCGCCCGACCCCGAACACCAGAACCAAACCCCGGTCTAATGGACTCGAAAACCCGAACCCGAACGACTCCAGCATCCCTATTGGCTTCGGCCCAATGGGCTTAGCAACCCCTTCTCGACCCAGGCCTTCAGTGTGACACCCCCAAAATTAGGTATACATCACCCATCTTGGGTCGTCAGATACATAGTACAGAATATAAATACAACTTACTAATACAACTGTCGTGTACAATACGACAAAACATAAACTGTGAGTTTGAATATAAATATTGTCTTCTAGAGAGTATTTATACTCAAAAGGAGTCCTCATTACAATTATTATCACACTATTACATAGAATAGTGAGGACTACTAATACTATCATCTGGTCCATCACTCCGTTCCCCGACTCGTCCCAGCTATATTCTCATGTCCTGAAGAGAACAGTGAAAGAAAGGGTGAGCTCAATTAACCCAGTAAGAAATATTATGACTAAGATAATGCAGAATAAATTATCATTAGCCTTCAACAGTGTTAAACTGATAAAATATAACGAACATCAAGTTTAACTATAGCGGAACAAGCAATCCATTAAAAGAGTCAAGTAGAAAATAAAATCTACTATCTTCTATGATTTAAAAGGTTTTTCAACACTGTTATCGCTGAGACTCAGCTTAATAAAATAATCCACATCATTGAATCACCCCTGCACTACGGCCAAGGATATTCGTGTATTCATTAATGGTCATGATCATGCCCACAACTGTCCATCAATGCACTATGGGCCAATGAGAACTTTTACCACATCATTTGTAACATTACGGTCATGATTATACCGAATAATCCCTGGTCATAATCATACCAAGTCCATCTATGCACTACAGGCCATAGATGACTTTCAACATTTTATAAACATGAGGATGATGACAATGATATAAGAATTCAATAAAACAAGTTCAAGAATTAATTTATCCAAGAATTAACAACGTCCAAATTGTCAACATGATACTGCTTTGTGGAGTAAAATTCAAGAATGCTTACAAGAATATTTTCATGAAAAGATACTGGATGAAACGCAAATATCAAGGATATTCCACAAATTTCATGGAGTATAGAAGTCAAAACTTAATCAACTGAGTATAATAAAGAATGGAATAACAAAAGAAATCACCATGCATGCGATAGACCGCACAGACAGGTTATTCCAACAGAATAATAAATAATGAAACCAGGTCCGGCGTAAAACGCACAGACAGGATATTCCAACAGAATAATAATAAAGACGGAACCAGGTCCGGTGTAAAACACACAGATAGGATGTTCCAACAGAATAATAATAAAGACGGAACCAGGTCCGGTGTACAATACACAGACAGGATGTTCCAACAAAATAACAGAAGAATGTCACCAAGTATAGGGTAGACCGCGTATACAGGTTATTCCAACAGAATAATAAAAAATGAAATAACAACAGTTCTCTTCATGAATAAGAAAGAATAACACCCCTTACCGTTTTAAAGAAGAGCTGAAATAAGGAAGTAGTTAAGTAGCAGAATACTTTTCTTCTCTCTCTCTATAGTTGCTCTCTATAGTTTCTCTCTCTAGAGTTCAGTGAATTCGTAAGAAATAATGAAGGAATGAGCTGCTATTTATAGAAAAATAAAATGCATAGTAACTAATCCATGAACGGTCCAGATTGATTACTTTAATCTGACGGTCCATATTTGAAGAAATTTTTTTAAAATAAAATATAATATATTCTATTTATAGAATAACTTTAATAAAGTATTCTGTTTTATATAAAAAGATGTTTCTGTTTTATTACGTTAATAATACGAATAAAACAAAACGTCATTATCGCCAAATAATTCATATTATTAACTGACAATAATTGAATCAAACTGAGTGACTTCTCACATAAGCATTAATAATCAATACCATGTGCTACTATGCAATCATACGTATTACTGTACTTTTACTACCGAGTAGTTCAACAATATCAATGGTAAAACTTCTGCCGTTATTTTTAATAAAATATTTTTGTCGTTTTCTCAATCTGACAATAATTCCGTTGTGGGGTCCACCAATAATTGTGCCGTTGTACGAATATTCTCTGTTAAAACGAATATTCCCCGACCAATCGAATATTATATAACAACTTGCGTACTTTGCAAAATTTATAAATATTACCCACAACTATAACATTATATCAAATTAACTCATAATATTCAAAAATAATATTTATAGAAAATTCGTCTTTATTTATAAAAGTTGGGGTCTTACATTCAGCCTACATGAGGGTCGGCAAAATACTCCCGAACATTGCCCCTCAGTCTCTTGTTATAATATATTTATAATTAGAGACTTTGAAGAGTCACGACAGGAAATGAAGAGTTGTCTAGGGAACCCAAACGACTTTTCCTCGTTCTTCGAAACACTACACGCCTTCCCAGGACCAGACCCCACCTGCCATAAATAGCCGCCCTTGGGATTTGTGCAGTCTCACTATAAAACCCTTATCCATCCATCACTGTCACCTTTTCCAGTCCTCCTCCATTTCAAATTTTCTTTCTCCCAGATTTTTTGGCGAAGGCGATTTCCGGTGAGAAATCAATCTTTCCAGATTTTCCTGATTCAAATCTTTTCTGTCACTAAAACTTTACATTTTTACTTCTGTTCTTGCTTCAATGGCTAATTCCACCATTGAGAAAACACCTATCGTCGATAGCGCCACTATTCCCCATTCCATTGGTGCCGCTGACTTGGTGTCGGTCGATCTGCCGGCACCATCGTCTAAAACTGCCATTTCTACAGTTCCTCCTACTCCGATCAGTACCGAGGCCAAAATCTAAAATATCTATTTCTCCGAAACCGACTTCTCCCATGTCAACACCAAGTCTACCATCACTTCTTCCTAACTGTCCGATCTCCGAACCCTGTTCAATATCCCTAAAGAGTACAAACTTCGGGTGCCAGAACCGAACAAAAGGATGTTCTGGCATCCCGAAGGCGATTAGGTTGCCATCCCTCTCTACGCCTTGAGGTATGGGGTTCGGTTTCCCCTTCATGAGTTCATCTCATCTTTTCTTTGTTTTGTGGGGATCGGGTTCGCACAACTTGTGCCGAACTCGTATATCCACTTGATTAGTTTCATCGCCCTGTGCCAGGAGGTCGGGATCACTCCTGGCCTCGATTTCTTTTTCCTCTTGTTCACTGTCGGGAAGTCGAAGGAACCTGGCTTCCAACAATTAAATCGCCAGCCCGGCCGAGCCACACTCCTCAAAAGTCCTACCAACAACAAGGGGTGGCATCCACAGTGGTTCTTCATGAAGGGGGCCGACCTCAAACTCTTGCCGAACTAGGCCAGCCTCGAAGATCCCATTGCCAAGGTGTCCAAATTCCCGAAGGATCGATCTGACGCGTTCAAGGCATTCTACAAGAAACTGAGCAAGACCGAATGGGGTATGGGAATTTTATCCAACGAGACATGGTTGTACAAACATGGGTGCAAGTACCTTATCTCGAACCTCTCCATAGCTCCATTAATTTTCTTTCGCTTGGCTTTCATAACCAATCTTTTGACTTATCTCCTTTTGTGCAGTGACAATTTTCAAACCTGAAGGGGCTGCCGAGTCTTTGGCCCCCCTGCCTATCAAACCCGAGCCGATCCGCCTTTCTGTCATCGATGGAACTCCGGAAGAGGAGACCATTCCCATTTATGAGCTTTCAACCGGATCCTCCTCGGCCATGGCTCCTCCGAACACCAACACCGTCGAAGCAACCAATAAAAATGTCCTGAAGATGGATCGGACGGAGATGATGGCTTTGTTGAAGAAGAATAAGAAGAGGCTCCTCCCACCAAGGGCCCCTCCAAGCCATCTTTTTCGGTCGCTCTGAAGCCGACCCCCCTCCTCCTGTACCGGTGATAGTCCTTGAGGACTCAGAGGAGACCGAAGAGGAAGCTCTCGAACCTCGACCAAAAAGGGCGCGTCAAATCGAAAAGCCCGAACTGCCACTCGTGGAGGCCGATCCTTTACCTACCTTGACCCCTACTTCAAAATTAACCACTGGGATGAGTTCAGAAATGGGAATGGTCTCCTCTTCTGGCGAAACTTGGCTTTAACAATTCCACTAAAAGTTTAATTCGAGCTCGATTCAAAATATAAATGATTCAAATATGAACAAATTTTAAAGTTCGATAAAATACTCAAATCTTTTCAAATTGTGATTTTCTATTTATACTATGATCATATTCACTCGAAAAGTTTAAATTGTTCGGACTCAGTTCAAGATCGTGCTCGACTCGGTAGCTAAACGAGCCTTGATCAAACCTTATTTTATACTCAATAAATTTTATGAACTAAATCTGAGCAACTCAATACTCGGCTCAATTTTAGTTCATTTACATCCTTATCCTTGACTTTTAAATTTAAGGTTTAATTCTCAGTTAGGTAGGTTTAATTATTCTGAATTATATCTCAAGTTCTTTCTCAGTCTATGTATTAATAGATTTTTTACCTTTTGGCCTCCATTGTACCCAAAAAAAAGAGCAAGTAGTAAGTGCACTTTCCCAAAAAAGAAAATGTTGTAAATTATCTAAAAAAATATTACTAAATTTTATTATTTTATAATTTTTGACGAACATATCAACTCTCTGCATAAAGAGAATTCAAACTCCTAGAAGGAGAAAAAAAAGACTCCCTCAAGATTGAAGAACGAACAAGAAATCTAACCCTAAACTAGGAGAAAGGTTAGGGTTTTTTGAAGTCTGAAAAGTTGCTTCAATATTGATAGTAGTAGCTGTTCAACCATTTATCTGTTCAATTTATCCATTTATTAACAAGTGGAAATAGCATTAATAAAGATAGAATAATGCTAATTTATTCTATAATTATTTTATAATTTATTGACGTGACATATTTTATCTCAGCTTTTATGTAGGGCTGAAGACTACATTGAAGTAATTTGTTCAATAATATGTTGAGATAAAATATATCACATCAATAAATTATAAAATATTTATAAAATAAATTGTGTCTCAAACATTATTTATACAGATATTACGAGAGAATTTGGGTAAAAATATGTTTACACGAGGGAGTACTAAAATGTATCATGAGTGAGAGGATATATACACAATGCATCATTATGCCCAAAAAAAAAGTGCATAAGAAAAGGTCTCATAATAAGCAGTATGTTTGAAAATTGTATACACAACAAAAATAGAAAAACAAGAAGTTCAAATAGAAAATGTTATTTTATTTTAATTTTGTTTGGTTATTACTAAACTTAGAATATTCCAACAAATTGGCGTCACTTTAATAATGTGTCGTCAATACTCAACAGTGTGGATCATCACTTATTGTCATTGACAAATTCTTCAACTATAAATTACTCAGTCACCCATAATTTATTTTATTTTATACACATACCTATCAAAGCGGTACCGGCTAGTTGTAAGAAGAATCATTCAATGAATGTTTTGAACATTTACCTACTTATTATATGTATACGGTCTGGATCAAATACATATCTTTTATCTTATTTATTCGTGTTTATTTCTTTTTAGACGACGGTTTTGGTTAACATATAGCGTCGCTAAAAGTATAGACGACGATTGTATGACCAAAAACCGTCACCTAAAGGGGGGTGAGCACGAGTGAGTAAGATAAAGAATATGTACTTGATCCTTGCTTTATATATATATATATATATATATATATATATATATATATATATATATATATATATATAGTCTGGATCTTAACCTCACCCCTTATTCAATTCACCGAGCTCACCCCCTTTTAGCGACGGATCCGGCGATGGTTCGATCATACAACCGTCGTCTATACTTTTAGCAACGGACAACATATAGCGTCGCTAAAAATATAGACGACGGTTGTATAACCAAACCGTCGTCGGGTCCGTCGCTAAAGGGGGTGAGCTCGAATGAGTTGGATAATGTGTGAGCTTTTGATCCGGACCGTATATATATATATATATATATATATATATATATATATATATATATATACTATATCTCATGCTTTCGACACTATATGGACGGTAAAATTTATTTCAAACTTTGGACGACTGAGATGATTTATTAAGGTGAGCGGGAAATTCAAAATCAATTGTATTTTATTAGATAGAGAGAGAGAGATGACAGATTTAAAATATATTTCTTAAATATTATATTTTTTTTAAATAACATATCATAATTATTTTTATAATAGTTGTAATTTAATTTCATAAAGATAAAACAATAATATATTTTTTTTTATTAAAATTTTCTTCTAAAATTCACAGATGAAAACAAATTTTCATTCTTTCGCTCTGTTTTCTCTTATATTTTTAAATTTCTTTATTTAAATATCTCTCCAAACTCATAAACATAGTATAAAATTTACTTGAAATACAAACCTCAGCGCTTATTGGCAACCCATTATGCAAGGATCATAATCTCCAAAAAGTAGATGTCATAAGACAAAAAAAAAAACAATAATTTTCTTCTAAGGTCTTATAACTCCACCAGTCAAAACAATTATTGGACGCTAAACAAAAGAAGTGGTAAAAATTAACGGTTAAGTTCAGATGACCACCTGAAATTTAAGTTATTTTTTATTTAATTACCTGTAATCAATAAAGTTATATTTAAATACCCGATTTTTGAGTTGAAGTGAAAAACTGCTTTATATCATAACTCTATTACTTAAGTTGGATAAAGACTTAATTACCCTCGTTATATATAAAAGACAGATGCTTGTTCATCTCTCTCTCTCTGTTTTTCTAACAAACAAAAAACAGAGTAAACACCTTAACACCTTAATCAACTCAAATGCAGCGAAACAATAATTCCTCGTTATATATAAATATTTTCATCAAACAAATCTCACAATCATTCAAATCCCCAGTAACCAAATCATATCACAAGATTACTAAAAACTAAACAATTATATCAAAACTCTGTATTGAAATTATAAAGCATATATACTGCAAATATTAAGGAGACCCAAAACAGAGCAAATAATATATAAGCTCTTGCCATTCGTAGCTTTTTACCTAGATGGGGATTCATTCCATTTTGTATAGGAAGTCTCAGAAATCTTCTTGTAGCTGTTTTCGGATTTGATTTTATAATTCCACCTTGAGGAATGATATTTGGATTCGTCACAACTTAGTAAAGGAAACCCCTGCAGTTATCAAATCTCCTCTTTTGATAATGCTGCCAAAATTAACAATTTAATCCACTGTTTCAATTCCCAAATCTTTCAGCTCATAAAAACAAAGTAATAACATTTTTTTCCCAAAAATACAAACAACAGAATTATGACCAAGCACAACTATTTTTCCCCTTTTCTTTAAAAACAAAGCAATCACACAAATATGATGAATTTAAATACTCACCACCAATCTTCAAAATTTTACACTCAAATTCACACAAATAACCCAAAATCTCTTAAATGAATTTCAATAATTGTGCCATCAAATTGAATCAAATAGCACTTGATAAATTGAAAATCAATTCACTTCAATCAAATTCCAATTAGTGAACATAATTTTTCGGAATTACGAGAAAAATGAAGATTGAAACTAGCAGAATGAAAAGTATGATGCACAAGTGAATTGATTTGTGGAATTATTTTTCCCAAAATTCACTAAAAAGTTAAAATAAAAAACTCTAAAAATGATTTGTGGAATCATTCTGTCCCCAAAATTCGCAAAAAAATTGCAATAAAAAAGTCTAAAAATGTATGAATTTTTTAGTGGAAAAAAAATCCAGATTGCGTCATGAGCCCATACAAGACCTCAGCAATTTTGATCCCCATGACGCCCCCAAAATTAGGTATACATCACCCATCTTGAGTCGTCAGATACATAGTACAGAATACAAATACAACTGATTAATACATCTGTCGTGTACAATACGACAAAACATAAACTGTGAGTTTGAATACAAATATTATCTTCTAGAGAGTATTCATACTCAAAAGGAGTCCTCATTACATTTATTAACACACCATTACATAGAATAGTGAGGACTACTAACTAATACTATCATTCGGACCATCACTCCGTACCCCGACTTGTCCCAGCTACGTTCTCATTTCCTGAAGAGAACAGTGAAAGAAAGGGTGAGCTCAACTAGCCCAGTAAGAAATATTATGACTAAGATAATGCAGAATAAATTATCATTAGCCTTCAACAATGTTAAACTGATAAAATATAATAGACATCAAGTTTAACTGTAGCGGAACAAGCAATCCATTAAAAGAGTCAAGTAGAAAATAAACTCTACTATCTTTTATGATTTAAAAAGTTTTTCAACACTGTAATCGCTGAGACTCAGCTTAATAAAATAATCCACATCATCGAATCACCCCTGCACTACGGCCAAGGATATTCGTGTATTCATTAATGGTCATGATCATGCCAACAACTGTCCATCAATGCACTACGGGCCAATGGGACTTTTACCACATCATTTGTAACATTACGGTCATGATTATACCGAATAATCCCTGGTCATAATCATACCAAGTCCATCTATGCAATACAGGCCACAGATGACTTTCAACATTTTATAAACATGAGGATGATGACAATGATATAAGAATTCAATAAAACAAGTTCAAGAATTAATTTATCCAGGAATTAACAACGTCCAAATTGTCAACATGATACTGCATTGTGGAGTAAATTTCAAGAATGCTTAGAAGAATATTTTCTTGAAAAGATACTGGATGAAACGCAACTATCAAGGATATTCCACAAATTTCATGGAGTATAGAAGTCAAAACTTAACCAACTGAGTATAATAAAGAATGGAATAACAAAAGAAATCACCATGCATGCGATAGACCGCACAGACAGGTTATTCCAACAGAATAATAAATAATGGAACCAGGTCCGGCGTAAACGCACAGACAGGATATTCCGACAGAATAATAAATAATGGAACCAGGTCCGGCGTAAACGCACAGACAGGATATTCCGACAGAATAATAAATAATGGAACCAGGTCCGGTGTAAAACACACAGACAGGATGTTCCAACAGAATAATAATAAAAACGGAACCAGGTCCGGTGTAAAACACACAGACAGGATGTTCCAACAGAATAATAAACGGAACCAGGTCCGGTGTAAAACACACAGACAGGATGTTCCAACAGAATAATAGAAGAATGTCACCAAGTATAGGGTAGACCGCGTATACTGGTTATTCCAACAGAATAATAACAAATGGAATAACAGAAGTTCTCTTCATGAATATAAAAGAAATAATATTCCCTACCTTAAAAGAACTGGATATTGGAAAAGTGATGTAGCAGAATACTTTTATTCTCTCTCTCTTATTCTCTCTATACTTTCTCTCTCTATAGCTTGAATGAATTCGTGAAAAATAATGAAGCCCTAGGCCTCTATTTATAGAAAAACTGAGGGTGGCTCTTGGTCTTAACGAAGGGTCAAATGACTCTTGGTCTTAACGAAGGGTCAAATGACTCTTGGTAATATTGAAGGGACAACTACTATTGACGAAAGTAATTACTATTGACCAAGGTAAATACTATTGACGAAGGTAATTACTATTGACCAAGGTAAATACTATTGACGAAGGTAATTACTATTGACCAAGGTAAATACTATTGACGACGGTAATTACTATTGACGACGGTAATTACTATTGACGAAGAGACTCTTAGATGATGACATATGGCCCCCCATAAAATAACCAAACTTACCACAACGTCTCAATTATTGATTTAATAATATAACATATTATACAGATGATACTATGACAATAATTTAAGAGATATGATGCAGCAATTACTGTAGCAATAATTGAGTATAGCTGAGTGACTTCTCACGTAAGCATCAATAATCAATACCGTGTGCTACTATGCAACCACGCGTATTACTGTACTTTTACTACCGAGTAGTTCAACAGTTTTAACAGTTTTAAACGGTAACACCTCAGCCGTTTTTTTATAGAAAGATAATTCTGTCGTTTTCTCAATCCGACAATAATTCCGTTGTGGGGTCCACCAATGATTGTGCCGTCGTACGAATATTCTCCGACAAAAAGAATATTCTCCGACCAAACGAATATTTTAAACAACTTGCTTACTTTGTAAAATTTATAAATATTACCCACAACTATAACATTATATCAAATTAACTCCATAATATTCAAAAATGATATTTATAGAAAATTCATCTTTATTTATAAAAATTGGGGTCTTACAACCTCCCCTTCTTATGAAATTTCGCCCTCGAAATTAGGGTACGTACCTGGTATGTCGAAGAGGTAAGGATACCTTGATTTCATTTCTGATTCTAACTCCCAAGTCATTTCCTCAACATCGTGGTTTCTCCACAAAACTTTGACTTGAGGTATAACCTTGGAGCGTAGAATATGTTCCTTCTTATCTAAGATTTGAACAGGAACTTCTTCATTCTAACTCAATAATGTGGTTCGGGTCTTCCACATATTTGCGTAACATGGATATGTGGAAAACATTATGAACACGAGACATACTTGGCGGTAAAGCGAGTCTATAAGCCACAGTTCCTACTCGATCGAGGATTAAAAATGGACCGATGAATCGAGGATTTAGCTTTCCTCTCTTTCCAAATCTCTTAACTCCTTTCCATGGAGCAACACGTAAGAACACATGATCTCCTACATCAAATTCCACGTCCTTTCGATGAAGATCAGCATAACTCTTTTGTCGATCTTGTGAGGTTTTTATACGTTGTCGGATCGTTTGAATCTTTTCTGTAGTCATACGTACCAACTCCGGTCCCAACAACGTTGCTTCGCCCACCTCATCCCAGCATACTGGAGAACGACATTTTCTTCCATACAATGCTTCGAATGGAGCCATGCCAATACTTGCTTGATAACTGTTGTTGTAGGAAAACTCCACCAATGGTAAGAACTTGTCCCAACTTCCCTTGAAGTCAAAGACACAGAGTCTTAATATATCTTCAAGAGTTTGAATAGTCCTCTCTGATTGTCCGTCCGTCTGAGGATGATATGCTGAACTAAGTCGTAACTCCGTGCCCATAGCTTTTTGTAAACTAACCCAAAATCGTGAAGTGAATCTTGGGTCTCGATCAGAAATTATGGATACTGGCATACCATGCAGTCTTACAATCTCGTTTATGTACATACGAGCAAGACGTTCAAGTGTATAAGTTTCTCGTATCGGTAAGAAATGAGCAGACTTGGTCAATCTATCAACAATGACCCAAATCGCATCAATACCTTGAGAAACCCTAGGAAGACCGTAACGAAATCCATGGTAATGTGCTCCCACTTCCATTCTGGAATTTCAAGTGGTTGCAATGGACCTTTTGGTACTTGATGCTCCGCTTTGACTCGTTGACAAGTTAGACACCTTGAGATAAACAACGCTATCTCTCTCTTCATATTGCTCCACCAAAATGTATGACGAAGATCATGATACATTTTGGTACTTCCAGGATGGATTGCAAACGGTGTGTTGTGCGCCTCCATCATGATTTCATACTTTAAATCAGGGTTGTTAGGAACACAAAGTCTGGAGTTGACTCGAAGTATTCCTTCTCATCGATTCTTGCTTCCGGCATAACACCTTCTTGCACTTTCTTCCTCATACGCATCAGCTCCAGGTCTGTAGCTTGAGCAGCTTTAACTTTATCGATTAAAGTCGGTTCTACTCGTATATTCGCCATCATCACATGGGTCCCTGGAGTCTTCAACTCTATCTCCATCCTTTGCAAGTCACACAAAATGGGCCTTTGCGTTGTTAATATTGCACTTGTACCCGCATATGATCTTCTACTCAATGCGTCAGCTACCACGTTCGCTTTTCCAGGATGGTATTGAATGGTATGATCATAATCTTTCAACAGTTCAAGCCAACGTCGTTGTCGCATGTTGAGTTCCTTTTGAGTGAAGAAATATTTGAGGCTTTTATGATCCGTAAAGATCTCCACTTCTCCCCATACAAGTAATGCCTCCAAATTTTAAGTGCAAAGACAACAGCTGCCAACTCTAGATCATGAGTAGGATAATTCCTCTCATATTCCTTGAGTTGTCTTGATGCATAGGCTATGACTTTTCCATGTTGCATGAGAACACATCCCAACCCTTTGCTCGAAGCATCACTGTAGATGACAAATCCCTCCGAGCCAGATGGTATTGTTAGAACAGGTGCTGAAATGAGTCTCCTCTTGAGTTCTTGAAAACTCTGCTCACATTCTTCGCTCCAACCGAACTTTGTATCTTTCGAGTCAGCTGAGTTAATGGAGTAGCGATTCGAGAAAATCCTTCCACGAATCTCCGATAATAACCAGCTAAACCAAGAAAGCTACGTACTTCGGTACTGATTTAGGTTGCTCCCAGCTTTGAATAGCTTCAATCTTTGCCGGGTCAACCGATATTCCACGACTTGATACTACGTGCCCAAGGAATGCTACCTCTTCCAGCCAGAACTCGCATTTCTTCAACTTGGCATAAAGCTTGTATTCACGAAGCTTTTGGAGTACCAGCCTCAAGTGTTGCTCATGATCTTCACGGCTTTTGGAATAAATAAGGATGTCATCAATAAAGACGACCACAAAGTGATCCAAATATTCCTTGAATACCCGGTTCATCATATCCATGAAGGCAGCAGGAGCATTAGTCAATCCAAAGGACATGACTAGGAATTCATAATGCCCGTACCGAGTTCTAAAAGCCGTCTTTGGAATATCCTCAGTTCTAACCTTCAGCTGATGATATCCAGAACGAAGATCGATCTTTGAAAAGAATTGTGCTCCTTGCAACTGGTCAAACAGGTCATCAATACGTGGCAATGGGTACCTGTTTTTGATGGTGACATGATTCAACTCCCGATAATCAATACAAAGTCGCATACTTCCATCTTTCTTCTTCACGAATAGAACAGGAGCTCCCCAAGGAGAAGTACTAGGACGAATAAAGCCAATGTCTAACAATTCCTGCAGTTGGATCTTTAACTCCTGAAGTTCAATAGGAGCCATTCGATATGGGGCTTTGGAAATGGGTTTTGTACCGGGTTCAAGATCGATACAAAATTCAATTTCACGCTCTGGGGGTAGGCCAGGAAGTTCTTCAGGGAATACGTCAGGGAATTTATTAACAATAGAAATATCATTCAAAACTGACGTATTTTTGTTTAGATCTGTGACATGAGCTAAGAAAGCTTGACATCCGTTTTTCAATAAACGAATAGTTTTATGGCTTGAGATGACAGCGATTGATTTTAATGGTTTGGTTGCTTGAATTCGCATAATAGGTCGATTAGGAATATGAAAACTAACAACCTTACGAAAACAATCAATTTTTGCATAATGAGTAGTTAACCAATCAATCCCTAGAATCACGTCAAATGCAAGTATTTTTAATGAAATCAGATCGATAGGTAATGTGTGGGTACCAACTTGAACCAAACAAGACTTATAAACAGTGGAGGTAATGAAGGTTTCTCCCAACGGAGTTTCCACAGATAAGTCAAAGTCTAATTTCTCCGGAATCAAATTTAATCGATGAGCGCAAGTAGGAGAAATAAAAGAATGGGTTGAACCGGTATCAAATAAAGTATAAACTTCTTTAGAGTTTATAATAAGCTTACCCGTGATGACCTCATTCGGGTTCCTTGCTCTCTGGGAGTTCACAACAAACGCTCTCCCTTGCACAACCGGTTTTGACTTTTCTGGGACGGCTTTTGGTGCCTCCATCCTAGCTGAATTTGTCTTCGGTAAACGACAAAATCGGCTAAATGACCTTCTCTTCCACAATTATAACATGCTTTGGACGGCATCGCGCAGTTTGGACTGATGTGCCCCTCCCCTCCGCATTTGAAACATATGATAGGTGGTCGTTCTCCTTCCTTAACGACAGGTGCTGGTGCTGACGTCTTTCCATCATTGTTGAATCTCCTCTTCTTGAAATGTCCATTCTTATTGTTTTGGCCCTGATTACCACCGAAGTGGTTACCATTTCTGGCCTGTTGATTCCCTCCACGCTTGTTGTCACCGCTTCGATGACTGCTCTCACTGGTATTATCATTTTGCCGGCTGCTCTCTTTTGGTTGCGTTGTCTCGTTATCGCGCTCCACCAACTGAGCCCTATTTACAACATCTGAATACAAACACAGTTTATGAGAAACAAGATGTTGACGTATCTCCGGCTTCAAACCTCTTAAAAACATCCGCGTCATTCTTTCTTCATTATCCACCAGGTGGGACGCAAACCGGGATAACTCCGCAAATTTTGCCTCGTACTGCGACACGGTCATATTATTCTGCTCCCAATTTGATGAACTCCACCTCCCTTCATGTGACGAATACTCTCGGGGAAAGTATTTGTCGTTAAAACAGCTCTTGGAACTTCTCCCAAGACATCTTCAGTGCGGCAGGTTGAGTACGCTTTATCGATTCCCACAGTAATCTGCCTCTCCTCGCAACATAAAGGCGGCAAAGGGAACCTTTTGCTCCTCGGAGCAACCCAAGACATCAAATATCTTGGTGATCTGCTTTATCCATGTTTCAGCTACAAGTGGTTTGGGTTCTCCCTTAAACTCCGGTGGTCCCAGCTCCTTAAACTGTTTAGCGGTGACCGCCTGAGAGTTTCCAGTATTTCCACCTACGTTGTGGACAGGAGCCGCTTTCACCTGTTGTTGCATGAATTGCATAAAGCCTCTGAACATTTGATCATTCATCATTTGGTCAGTGTTGTTGTTTGCATGAGGATTGACACCTTCCTGATGCACATTATCCTGATTATTGATATGTGGTGAAATCAACAGTCGTCTGTGCTCCATTGCTATTCTCAACATTCTCAGATGCCATTTTCAGATACTGTCACAAAATAAAAATTAATTGATATGTCATATATTATCCTTATATTATGACCGACCAATTAAATACATGCAAATAAACTTAGGTATGTCATACTAGCGAAGGAATTCCCCGTCTCTCCCCTCCTAGTTCTATTCTCACATCTTAGCCAGGGATCATATCCCTAAGCTCTGATACCAACTGTGACGCCCCCAAAATTAGGTATACATCACCCATCTTGGGTCGTCAGATACATAGTACAGAATACAAATACAACTTATTAATACATCTGTCGTGTACAATACGACAAAAAACATAAACTGTGAGTTTGAATACAAATATTATCTTCTAGAGAGTATTCATACTCAAAAGGAGTCCTCATTACATTTATTAACACACCATTACATAGAATAGTGAGGACTACTAACTAATACTATCATTCGGACCATCACTCCGTACCCCGACTTGTCCCAGCTACGTTCTCATTTCTGAAGAGAACAGTGAAAGAAAGGGTGAGCTCAACTAGCCCAGTAAGAAATATTATGACTAAGATAATGCAGAATAAATTATCATTAGCCTTCAAACAATGTTAAACTGATAAAATATAATAGACATCAAGTTTTAACTGTAGCGGAACAAGCAATCCATTAAAAGAGTCAAGTAGAAAAATAAACTCTACTATCTTTTATGATTTAAAAAGATTTTCAACACTGTAATCGCTGAGACTCAGCTTAATAAAATAATCCACATCATCGAATCACCCCTGCACTACGCCAAGGATATTCGTGTATTCATTAATGGTCATGATCATGCCAACAACTCCATCAATGCACTACGGGCCAATGAGGACTTTTACCACATCATTTGTAACATTACGGTCATGATTATACCGAATAATCCCTGTCATAATCATACCAAGTCCATCTATGCAATACAGGCCACAGATGACTTTTAACATTTTATAAACATGAGGATGATGACAATGATATAAGAATTCAATAAAACAAGTTCAAGAATTAATTTATCCAGAATTAACAACGTCCAAATTGTCAACATGATACTGCATTGTGGAGTAAAATTCAAGAATGCTTAGAAGAATATTTTCTTGAAAAGATACTGGATGAAACGCAACTATCAAGGATATTTCCACAAATTTCATGGAGTATAGAAGTCAAAACTTAACCAACTGAGTATAATAAAGAATGGAATAACAAAAAAATCCCCATGCATGCGATA